>JAWNNV010000579.1:0-192987 GCA_035044485.1 Scaptomyza reducta
GTGGAACAAATCAGTTATCTCGCTGGAAAAATTTGTTGAGGTTATTTAAATATTGTTTTCTAATTGTTCTGTATTCAAATTGTTGCACTTTTTTATTTTTTTTTGGTAAATTTTGACTGTTTTTGGTAAATAATGCCTCTTGCAGCGGAGTTGAGTGAAAAAGAAAAAAAATTAAAATTGAAACTATGACTGAATGTGGCATTAAAATGACTGAAATAGCCAAAACATTAAGCCGGCATCGAAATACTGTCGCTAACTATTTGAAAAATCCGGAAAAATACACTCAAAACAACCGCAAAGGTGCCGTATCAAAAGTTGACATATTAGAGCGATGGCAGCGACTAAGTCGATGAGTTGCGCACAAATAAAAGCACAGTTGAAGTTGCCAATAACTAGGCAGAGGGTGCAACAGATTTCCCGAAATGAGTTGCACCTCAAATACACCGCAAAGGTGAGGAAACCAAAACTGTTGCCTCGGCATAAAAAGGCCCGACTTGCCTTTTATGAAAAATATAAGTTTTGGGACAGCGAGTATCAGAAAGTGGTTTTCAGTGATAAAAAAAAGTTCAATTTAGATGGACCAGACGGTAATCAAAATTGTATTGGCAGGACCCAAGACAACCCCGGCAGACTTGCCACAACCGGAACCATGGTGGTGGCTCTCTGATGGTATGGGCTGCATTTAGCTTTTCTGGAAAGTCTCATATATGCTTTGTGCCGGGTCGAATGAATGCGCAAAAGTATACTGATCTCCTTGAAGAAGAACTTATTTCATTTTCGGAGGAGTTCCATGATGAGGACTGGATATTTCAACAGGATAACGCTCCTATATATGTTGCAATGCATACGATGACGTTTTTTAAGTCAACAAATATCCCCTTATTGCAGTGGCCAGCACTAAGTCCGGACCTAAATCCAATTGAGAATCTTTGGGGGAATTCTTCAAGCAAAGCTGTATGAGGGTGGAAGGCAATTCGAGTCCTTAAAGGACTTAAAAACTGCCATTGTCCAGAAATGGGCGTCTATTGAGAAGAAAACACTAGAAAACTTAGTGAATTCGATGCCCCGCCGATTGAAAATGGTTGAACAACATAAAGGCGAATGTATTTCGTATTAATTCATAAATTGACCTAATTAAATTACTTAATTTTTGTAATATTTGGTAATGTGAAGTTTTGCACAAATACCAACTTTACATGAAGATTTCTTTCAAAGAAATAATTTCTTAATAAAATAAATTACAACTGAAAAAAAAATTTGTGTATTAAATGTATATACCAACTAACTATTTAAAATAAATATTAAAAAAAAATCGTGCAAGTAAAAGTTTTGAAAAAAATGAAGAAAATATGATGCACAAATATCAATTTTACTTGGTGTACGTTGAAGGAAGGAAGTCCGGGTCTTACCTATGGGTTTGGCATCGAAGCACATGCGCGACTCCACGGTGATTTGCTTGTAGCACTGGTGTCCATCGGTGGGATTGCCGGCATAGGAGTCCCGGCACTTCGAGCACTGAACGCTCCAGCAAAGCTGCGCGGAATTCTTGCCCCCTCCGGCCGTACAGGTGGCATCGCTCTCCGTATTGTTGGCACAGTTGCACTTCTCGCCGGTGACCGCATCGCAGACATTGCCATGTCCATGGCACTGACAGGGTCGGCAGGGCCCACTCAGATCCTCGCTGCCCCGGAAGTAGCCCAGCAAGCAGCTGTCGCAGCGCTCTCCGGCCGTATGATTCGCACAGCGCAGACAGGAGGCATTGTGGGAGGGTCCCTCGGGCAGGATGCGTTCCAGATCCGCGCGCGACATATTGCGGAGCACCGGATCCGCAGCGTAGTCCACACAGACATCGGAGTGTCCGTGACAGTAGTCCAGACAGGGCTGACAGGAGTGACCAATACGGGGATTGCCCACGTAGAGCGGCTGACACTTGTCGCACTGCTCGCCCATGGTGTTGTTGAGGCACTCGAGGCAGATGTCCAGCCGATTGCTGGACTCGCAGTTGGAGTGGCCATTGCAGAGGCACTGGATGCTGCAGTTCTCGCCCACGTAGCCGAAGTCGCAGAGGCACTCGTTGGGCCGTACACAGGTGCCGCGGACGCAGCCCTGGCGGCAGACGGGGGAGCAGGTGTTGTCCTCGTCGCGATAGCCGGCGGCACAGACGCACTTGTAGCCGGGCGTATTGGTGTCCAGGTCGATGCACTGCTCCGAGATGGCGTCGCAGTTGTGGTGTCCGTTCTCGCACTCGTTCTCCGCCGGACACTGGACATAGTGCCAGCTGACGACATCGGCATGGGTCAGCTGGGAGTCGTTGCGCCAGCTGCTGTAGATGAGATCGCAGGTGGAGCCGGAGGGATGCTCCTGCCGATGCTCCAAGGCGCCCTCGGTGCATATGCCATCGCCATTGAAGCCCTCGCGGGCACACCAGCCGCAATGCGCATGCTCCAGGCAGCTGGAACACTGCGTGTACACATGGCACGGTTCCGGACAACGTTCCAGCTCGCTGGCGACCAGGACGAGACCACACACGCCGCCGGCACACAGCAGAGGCTGAGCACTGGGCGCAATGCACTGATTCAGCATGGTCGACCACTTGCAGTCGGAGGAGATGACATCCTGGCCGGACTGCAGACAGCTGCTGCAATTGGTGTGGCTGTGACAGGCGGGCGGACACTGATCCACCAGATGGTAGGCATTCTTCTCGACCAGCTCCCGGGCAATGCACTCCACATGGCCGAGCTCGTTCCGGGCCCAGTGGCACTGCTCGCCATTCAGCATGCAGGCCTCGCACCTCAGCTGGTGGCACTGGGGGAGTGGACAGAGATTGAGCACGCCGACGCTGAGCTCCTTGGGACACCAGGCACTGCTGCGTATGCAGGCGACGCCGGCGGGGACGCAGCGGCCGCGGATGCCGCACTCGTCGCACCACTGGCACACGGGACTGAGCTCCTGGTGGATGGGCCAGGAGGCCAGACAGGCGCTGCAGCTGCCGAAGCTGGAGCAATTGCGTCCGGCGAGCCATTTGTCATTGCAGGCGGGACCATTGTTGATGATCAGGGTGCCGTTCTTGTTGAGGCAGGGGGCACGTCCCTGGGTATAGCAGGTGGAGGTGTTGAGGAAGGTGGTCTGGAGGGTGCAGTAGCTGCAGCCCATGTAGTGGCGACAGGTGGACTTGCCATCGCTCCAGAGATGACAGATGTCCTCGGGCAGCTTGATGCGGGTCACATGGGATTGGATGGCGCTGCCGTCCCAGCCGCCAATCACGTAGATGGTGCCCGTATCCGGATCGATGGTCATGTCCTCGGCATAGCTGGCCACCGGCAGGCGTCCAATGAGCTTGACATCCTCCGTCAGGCGTATCCAATGATTGCACGCATACACATAGACCATGAGCAGATCGGTGGCATTGAACGGACTCGTCCGTCCGCCGTAGACGATCATATAGTGTTCCGTATTGACGGCGGAGTGGAAGTACCGGGCACGTGGCAGCATCGCTGCCGGCGGATTCAGCTCCTTGAACGTGGGCAACTCCGTCCAACTCAGTTTATTCAGATCCAGGGCATAGAGCTTGTTCTGTGCCTCGCCAGCATAGCCGCCAAAGACATAGACGCTGTGCGTCTCCAAGTGATAGACGGTACTATGACCGTAGAGCATGGGGAGGCGTGCACCCAGGGCGGCCAACTGCTGCCAACGTTCCGTGTCGATGTGGAACTCCCAGAGCTCCAGCGAGCGGGATTTGTTCAGGGTGAGACCGCCAACGAGCAGCAAGGAGTCGCGTTCCTGATAGCGTAGGTTCGTCAGGGTGTGCCCGGCCAGCGCGGGCGGGGATTCATCCAGCTGCTCCCGTTCGTGCGGCTCGGGCTCCTCCTCGATGAGACTCCAGCGCTGGTTCTGTATGGAGAATTGCCAGAAGTCCTGCAGCAGGCGGGAATTGGCGCCAATGCCGCCATAGATATATATGATCTGACGCTTCACATGTATCTCGGCCGCATGGAAGTAACGTCCCAGCGGCATGCGATCCTCCGGCGTGGACGACTCCACCGTGACCTGCAGCCACGTAGCATTCTTGGTATTGAATTGCCGGAAATCATTCAAGGGTCCGTGACTCGGCGAATAGCCGCCGAACATCCACAAGGAGCCGCGGCGATCCGCCTTGACCGAGTGGCCGAAACGTGGTATGGTCTTGCGCAGATGCTCCATGGCCTCGCCCAGCAGATGTGTGTTGAACAGCTCCGTCAGAACCAAGTGATGCCGATGCACCAGCGTGCCACAATCTGCGCCCGCAAAGTGTACGCTGCTGCAAATGCAACGTCCGTACTCCGTGTCGCAGTAACCCTGCATAGACTTGGCATTACAGTTGCTGGGACAGATCTCGATCTCGCAGCGCGGACCCACATAGCCCGTGGGGCAGACACAGCGCTGCAGTGCATCACACGTATGCGGATGCAGGCAGCTGCCGGCGACACAATTCTTCACCGAGTACAGAGCATTGAAGCCGAAGTTCCGGCGCTCGCTGCCCTGCTTGTAGTAGACGGTGACATGGCTGGAACGTGCCTCCACCATGCGGCCGGAGCTGTACGGCTCACAGACCACGGCCAGCAGCTGGTTCTGCTGTGCGGCGCCGGTTAGATCGGGCAAACTATCGTAGATATAGACAGCATTCTCGTCACAGTCCATGGCCAGGTTATTCCATTGGAATTCGAGCTGTAGCAAGGATTTATCCGCCTGCAGCGTCTTCGGCTGCAGGATCCACAAGCATTCGCGCACCTCCAGGCTGGCGCCCCAAGGCGAGCGATACGATTGATAGGAGCCGATGGCGCTGCGACCAATGCTGGTCAGTAAGCCACGCGACTCGCATTGGTAGTAGCACTGGCCGCCGTCGCGTGGATCACCATAGAAGCCCTGCTCACAGGTGTCGCACTTGGAACCCTCCGTGTTGTCCTTGCAAAAGCACTCGCCATGATTCACATTACAGATGCCCTGTAGATGGAGATGGAGATAAAGTAAGAGATTGTTATTTTTTTTTTTTTTTTTTTTTTTGCTGTAGATGGAGTTAAAGCAAGCGATTATTATTATTGGATAGAGATGGAGATAAAGTAATGGATTATTATTATTATTATTTTTGGATGGAGATAATTAATATTATTATTATTGGATGGAGATAAATTAAGAGATTATTATTGGTTGGAGATGGAGATATTTAATTTTATTTATTTTTATTTTAATTTTTTTTTTAATTTATTTATTTTTAATTTTTTATATAGATAAAGTAATAGATTGTTATTATTTTATTTTTATTTATTTATTTATTGTTATTTTTTTAATTATTTTTATTTTATTTTTATTATTATTATTATTATTATTAGTGGATGGAGATAAAGTAAGAGATTATTATTATTATTGTTATTATTATTATTTTTTTTATTATTATTATTATTATTATGAATATTATTAGTGGATGAAGATAAAGTAATAGATTATTATTATTATTATTGGATGGAGATGGAGGTAAAGTAATAGATTATTATTATTATTATTGGTTGGAGATGGAGATATTTTATTTTATTTAATTTTATTTTTTATTTATTTTTTTTAATTTTTTTTTTAAATTATTTGTTTTTAATTTTTTATATAGATAAAGTAATAGATTATTATTATTATTGGTTGAAGATGGAGATATTTTTTTTTTGTATTTGTTTTTTATTTTTTTTATTTCAATCTATTTTTTTTTAAAATTTTTTTTTTTTCTTTTTTTTTTTGCTGTTTATTGAGATTAAGTAATAGATTATTATTATTATTACTTTTTGCTATTATTATAATTATCATTTTTTTGCTATTATTATTATTAATTTTTTTTTTGGTATTATTATTATTATTGTTATTATTATTATTATTATTTTTTTTTTTTATTTTTTTTATTTTTTTTATATTATTATTACTAATATTATTAATTTTTTTTTTTGGTATTATTACTATTGTTTTTTTGGTATTATTATTATTATTTTTTTTTTTTTTTTTTGCTATTATTATAATTTTTTATTTTTTTGCTATTATCATTACTATTATTATTATTTTTTTTTTCCTATTATTATTATTATTGTTTTTTTTTATTTATTTTTTTTCGCTATTATCAATTTTTTTTTTTCCTATTATCATTACTATTATTATTATTTTTTATTTTTTTTTTTCCTATTATTATTATTTTTTTTATTAATTTTCTTTTTGCTATTATTATTATTTTATTTTTTTTTTGCAATTATCATTACTATTATTATTATTATTATTTATTTATTTTTTTTCTTTTATTATTATTTTTTTTTATTTTTATTTTTTTTTTGCTATTATTATTATTATTATTTTTTTTGTATTTTATTTGCTAATATCATCACTATTATTATTATTATTATTTTTTTTATATTTTTTTTTGCTATTATTATTATTATTTTTTTTTTTTTTGCATTATTATTATTATTATTTTTTTATTTATTTTTTATTTTTTTTTATTTTTTTTTATTTATTTATTTTTTTTATTTTTATTTTTTTATTCATTTATTTTTTTTTTTTTAAATTTTTTATTTTTTTTTTTTGCTTACCAAATCCTGATTGCCATGTCCATTGCACTCGCAGGGATGACAGCCAATGGTGGCGGTGGCATTCCCATAGCTGCCCTGGCGACATCTCTCGCAGCGTTCGCCCTCCGTCCAGGCCTGACACTGATCACACTTGCCCAGACGCTCCACACAGGTGGAATGATTGTTGCAGCCACAACTCAGGCCACAATCGCTGCCAGTCCAACCCAGATCACACTTGCAGCTATAGCTGGGAGCGCCCGAGCAATAGCCATGCTGACAGAACTCGTAGCAGGTGCGAACACAGCTGATGCGTCCATCGCCGACGTAACCACGACGACAATGGCAATTGTAGCTGCCTTGGGTATTCGTGCACTTGGCCTCCTTGTGGCAGTCGTGTAGGCCCAGGCCGCACTCATCCACATCCGGGCACTGGGCATAGGCCCACTCGGCGTCATGCTGGAAGCTGCTCTTCAAGGCCAAGGAGCAGTTGCCGGCGCTGTAGCTGAAGTCGCCCTGCATGCAGATGCCCTCGATGGGATTGTCCCGGTCGAAGCACCAGCCGCAGCTCAAGGTGCGCAGACAGGCGGTGCAATTGCGTAGACGTTCGCAGGATTTGCATTGCTGCAGCGAACGTGGCGGCGAGGGGCGCATGGTCAGGGTGGTGGTCGCCGGCGAAGAGGAAGAACCCGCAGTGGTTGTGGCTATTGCCGGTGGTGCGACCTTGTCGATCCATTCGCGGCACATGCCAAACTGATACTCGCTGGTGTAGACGGCAAAGCTGAAGCATTGAGCACTTGCCTCGCACCAGACACAACGACCCCGTTCGCCGAGGCACTGGTCACAGCCGCGACGCTCGCGACATGGCCGTGGACACTGGCCAATCGCACGGACACTGCTATTGGATTTGCCAATCCGGCCGCAACGTGCATCATCCAGCCACCATTCGCAATCGCCATCACCGGGTGTGGAAACGCAGGCTCGACAGGTTACATAGTTGGAACAGTTGGCACACTGTGTGGGCTGATTGATCAGATAGGCCCAGTGGAAGCCGTTCTCCGGATCGTTGGTGGAGCAGGCGGCCGTCTCATTCACCGATCTCAAGTGACACTTGTTGGTCAGTGGACACCAGGAACAGGATGCGTCGGTCAGGCAGTGCAGGCAGTTGCTATACTGATGGCACATGCCCGAATAGTACGGCTCCAAGTACTCAAAGGTCAGTGCATTCAGTTGGCCATGATGCAGATGATGCAGCTCCATTTTGGTCTTCTGATACGTGTTGTAAATGTTGTTCTGACCCAGACGACGGCGTGCCTGCCAAGTAGTTGGAATTCGAATTAGTATAATCTGGCAAAAGGTAACAAGTAAGAAGGTTCTAGGAGAGAAATCCCGACTAGACGAACCCTGAACCCTATGCTTTACGCGTACAGTAACCATAACTCCGGTGTTTCTCAACCGATTTTAATAAAGTTTTCACAGATTATCATTATTTCGTCTACTGTTTCAAACTGCATCAAAAAGTTTTCCAAATTCAAGATTTTGTTGTTATCGATAACATGTGTATATCGGAAACGGGGAAAGTTATCAAAATTTTGAAACAAACTTGGGAAAATTTTTAGTCTAATGTTTCAAACTGCATCAAAAAGTTTTCCAAATTCAAGATTTTGTTGTTATCGATAACATGTGTATATCGGAAACGGAAGAAGTTATCGAAATTTTGAAACAAACTTGGGAAACCTAGGGATTAGGCGAGCTTATGTACGAAATCTGGAGTCTCTAGACTCAATATTCAAGATTTTGTTGTTATCGATCACATGTGTATATCGGAAACGAAAAGAGTTATCGAAAACTTGAAACAAACTTGGGAAACCTGGGGATTAGGCGAGCTTATGTTTCAAATCTGGAGTATGTGTGCATAATTAATACTTGACTTAACTTCAATGTTCGATATCTCCGATGTTTCCCAACCGATTTCGATAAAATTTTCACATATTGTCATTATTTTATCTAATGTTTGAAACTGCATCAAAGAGTTTTCCAAATGCATGATTTTGTTGTTATCGATAACATGTGTATATCGGAAACGGAAAGAGTTATCGAAAATTTAAAACAAACTTGGGAAACCTGGGGATTAGGCGAGCTTATGTTCCAAATCTGGAGTATGTGTGCATACTTTATACTTGACTAAGCTTCAATGCTCCATATCTTTGATGTTTCCCAACCGATTTTAATAAAATTTTCACAGATTATCATTACATCGTCTAATGTTTCAAACTGCATCACAAAGATTTCCAAATTCAAGATTTTGTTGTTATCGATAACATGTGTATATCGGAAACCGGAAAAGTTATCGAAACTATATCGACTCGGCTGTTGATGCTGATCAAGAATATATATACTTTATGGGTTCGGAGATGCTTCCTTCTGCCTGTTACATACTTGTGGACAAAACCATTATACCCTTTTTACTCATTTTCAATGGGTTCCGGGTATAAAAAAAGGAATAGTAAACTCGAACTCACCTGAAAATCGATAAGGAAGGGCATTTCCGTGCTGTTCAGCTGAACCGTGCTGCAGTAGGATTGATTGGAGCTCTGGGTGGTCACCTCCTCGAGCTTGTCGAGATCGAAGCTCAGGCCGGCGCGCAATACGGCGGAGGAGTAGCTGCTGCAGACCTGTATGGCCGAGTTGTTGTCCGTGTTCCACTTCTTCTCCGGCCGGACGTAGCCAATGAGGCGTGCCAACATTTCGCCCTGCTGCTGCTGCTCAAAGAAGGCCGCTGGCGGCGGCGAGGCGAAGTCCACCATGGTGGCATTCACAATCCCCACATAGTCGGGCATGGTGAAGTTCACGGGATAGTTGTACTTGATGTAGGTCAAGCCCGGCCGGCGATCCACACGGGTGCACATGATGGGCTCACGTATCTCCGTGCCCTTCTTGCCCCACCAGCCGGTGCTGTCGCGACAATTGCTATAGGTGTCGTCCCGGTAGTGACAACGTGCATTCTGGACACACCAGGTGCACTCGTTGAGGCCCAGCTTGCTGGCCACCGAGGCGGCGCCAGTACGGCCACGTCGCCAGCGGGTGCCGTGGACCAGACAGGCATGACAATCGCCCAGGGACGGGCAGATGCCCGGGCAACGTGTGGTCTGCAGATTGGTGGTGCAATTGGCGCCAATGGTGCGACCGTAGCAGCTGCTATCCGCCGAGCACCAGCCGCACTCCGGATTCGACAGGCAGGCGGTGTGCGAGGCATGCAGGCGGCAGGACATCTCAGGATTATGATTGTTCAAAGTGTTCTCCACGCGCAGCACCTTGGGCAGCTCGTAGGCAAAGAGATCCGCATTGACATTGCCATGATAGCCACCGACGATGAGCAGCGTATGATTGCGACGCAGTGCAGCGGCCTGGGCAAAGACGCCCTGATGCTTCGGATAGAGCATGTCGTCGGCGGAGACGACCTGATTGATCCAGATGTGACAGCTGAGATGGTACCAATACATCTGATTGTCATAGCAGATCTCGTCCTTGTTATGCCGATGCGTATAGCCGCCAAATACGATCATATAGTTGCCCGATATGGTAGCCGTATGGAAGGCGCGCTCCCTGGGTATATTCGTGTCCCTGAGCGCTGTGCGCGGATACAGTATCTCGGTCCAGAACTGCTGGTCCAGCTGGAAGGCAAAAATGCGATCCGAAAGCTTGGAGAAGCGTGCCAAGCTGGTCATGATGCCGCCGAATACGATCAGCGAGTTCGTTGCCGCATAGTAGACCGTGGAATGTGCCGCCAGGCGTACGTCTAAGGATTTGCCGCCCCTGGGACGCACCAGCTGCCACTGGGAATCCTCGCTGAGTGGCAGCCGTATGCGATAAACGCTGGACGAGAATTCACCCGACTCGACGCTGCCTCCGAATAAGTACAGATAATCCGCCGCCGTTGTCAGTGTGTGCCGCGCCAGAGCAGGTGTCTTGAGCTTGGATCTGATGGCCATTTGCTTCCACTTGCCACCGCTTTCGGTGTTATTGTACTGCCAGAGATCGTTGTAGAAGCTGCCATTGGAATGCTTGCCGCCGTAGAGCACAAAGCCGCCGGGCACACGATCCGCGGCATGACCGTAACGGCCGTGCGGCTTGTGGTCTGTTACCTCCTCGAGTATATCCTCCAGATACTCGGTGAGTTCCTCGTCCGTCGAGTTGGCATTGACTGTGGTCAGGGGCAGCGAGGAGCGTGTGCGTCGCTGATGCAGATTCGATTCGGCCAGCGTGTAGAGTATGTTGCGAAAGAAGCTAACGTCGCTGGTGAGGCCCCACAGCTTGGCCTCGTCCTCGTTCTTGTGCTGGAGCACCGCTTTGAGGAGCGTGTGATCGATCTTCTGAGGATGATAGAAGTGGCGACGACTCTGCAGAGGAATGCCCCACTCATCCTCCCATTGACTGGTGCTAAAGCGATAGATCTGTGAATAAAATAAATCAAATTCCATTAACAAATTGAATCTATCAAAGATCTAACTAAGATTACCTGCAAGGTGCTTATGACATTGTTTAGATCATAGCCACCGAATACGTAGAGTGCATCCTCATCCTCCATGTAGACGGCGGTGTGAGCAGCACGCGGCGCCATGCCCTCGGCATCTGTGGCCAGCCAACGCCAGCTGCTGCCAGGAGGATTATCGCTCAAATCGCACAATCTGCCGCTGTAGCCCTGGGAGCAGTGGCAGATGCTCTTCTGGCACTTGCCGCGTCCCTGGTGCTCGCCACACTTCTGCGGACAGGCCTCGTCCTCACAGTCGGGCCCCACCCACTCGCCGTGGCAGACGCACTGGTGGCCCACACACTTGCCATGGTTGTGGCAATTGTTCAGGCAGTTTGATATGTAGTAGGAAGCACGAAACCCATCCAGCACATAGTTGGTATCGCTGTACATCAGTATGAGCATCTGCAAGAGAACCCGATATGAAGTCGCACTAACGGAACATTAGGTATATATATATATCGATGCTTACGCTGCCGCTGCGTGCGACCAGTTTCTGGGGCTGTGTGCGTCCGCTGAAGCTGCCGAGCAGCGTTGAGTTGAAGGAGTCGCCATCGTACACATAGATATAGTCATAGGAGCACTCGGTGCCCATGCTATGGAATGTTAGTGTGATGAACTGGCTGTCATTTCGCGCCTTTATTAGCCATTCGCAGTGCGAGTCCTGGGTGTAATTGTAGCCGGAGGGTCCGTCGCTGATTTCGCCGTACGGATCGGTGAAGACCTTGCGACTGCGATCGCATGGCACCGTTATTTGCACTTGCTGCGATGGCGATGGCAATTGTAGGCTGATAAACCAAAATGTCAAGGTTGCCAGCAATGCGTACATTCTTTGCATTTTAATTCCAGTCTCGCCTAATCTCATTTTTATGCTAATTTTTGCGTTAGCACTAGTGCCGTTAGTATTGGTGTGTTTATCCGGTTGCAATTGTGGCTGTGCATGTTTTGCAGTCTCCGTTCATTGCACACCTGCTGTGGCACTAGGCCGTTGTACACCAGGATACACCACTGCTGCTGAAAATTTCAGTTTTTTCAGCGTTTTTAATGTGTGGATCTGCCTTTTTTTGTTTAATTTTACTAACTAGGGATGGGCAACAAAAGAATCGAAAATACATCGCTAAGTGACTGGACAGCAATCGATAGCAACGCAAACGATATGGCAACCCTGCGTTCTGCCAGCCACAGCGATACGTTCGTTTTGCACATCTCTAATTCCGTCTTTTTGGGTCTTCTTTCCTATTCAAGATGGCAATTGTAAGCTGATAAACCAAAATGTCAAGGTTGCCAGCAATGCGTACATTCTTTGCATTTTAATTCCAGTCTCGCCTAATCTCATTTTTATGCTAATTTTTGCGTTAGCACTAGTGCCGTTAGTATTGGTGTGTTTATCCGGTTGCAATTGTGGTTGTGCATGTTTTGCAGTCTCCGTTCATTGCACACCAGCTGTGGCACTAGGCCGTTGTACACCAGGATACACCACTGCTGCTGAAAATTTCAGTTTTTTCAGCGTTTTTAATGTGTGGATCTGCCTTTTTTTTGTTTAATTTTACTAACTAGGGATGGGCAACAAAAGAATCGAAAATACATCGCTAAGTGACTGGACAGCAATCGATAGCAACGCAAAAAAAAACGATATGGCAACCCTGCACTCTGCCAGCCACAGCGATACGTTCGGTTTGCACATCTCTAATTCCGTCTTTTTGGGTCTTCTTTCCTATTCAAGATGGTAGGTGTTTGTGACGGGCTATTATGAAAATCGTTAAACATCCGCGTTAAATACGTTTCAAATGTAAAATAAATGTATAAATAGCGCACAACACAGTGTTGCCTATGAATTGTTTGCATTATTGACGAAATGTGCGTACTTTAAATGCATTTTAACTTGCATAGTTTGCGAATTTTGTGATGGCGGCAAATTTTGGAAACAAAATCTAATGTGAATCTTGTGAAATACTTGCAGGTGAATGTACCAAAACAACGTCGCACTTTCTGCAAGAAGTGCAAGGTGCACAAGCTGCACAAGGTAACGCAGTACAAGAAGTCCAAGGAGCGCAAGGGTGCTCAGGGCAGGAGACGTTACGACAGGAAGCAGCAGGGTTTCGGTGGTCAGACCAAGCCCATCTTCAGGAAGAAGGTAAGCCAAACTAATCTAAATTGATTAAGAAAAACAACATTTTATTGGCGTCTCACTCTCAAAGGATTATTCGATCATAAATATAAAGCCTTTGGCACTATGAAGTAGAACTAGATTGCTGCGCTCTCAGAGCACTCAGCTTTTTAGTTGGACCATAACGGTGCTATAATAAATTTGCACGAAGCTGTTGTTGGTGCAGCCTTTATGGCAGCGATGCAGCCCTGGATGTGGGCGCATAGTTCCTCACCGGCACTTCGAACAAACTTATTTTAAGAAAGTAATAACCTTAAGAAAGTAATAACCAAAAGAAATACTGGCCTTATACTTGTTCAATCATTGGCACTTTGAGTAGAACTGAGAATGCTGCGCTCTCCGAGCACTCAGCTTTTTGGTGGGACATGTGCGGTGCTATAATAAATGTTTATGAAGCAGACTTTTGGTGCGGCCTTAATGGCAGCGAGGCTGACCCGAATCTGGTTGCCTAACGCCTCACCGGCCCTTCAAACAAACCTATATATATATATATAAACTTACTATTTTAAGAAAGTAATAACTTTTTGTTATGCAAAAGTAACTCGATCAATCATTGGCACTTTGAGTAGAACTGAGAATGCTGCGCTCTCCGAGCACTCAGCTTTTTAGTGGGACATGCGTGGTGCTATAATAAATGTTTATGAAGCAGACTTTTGGTGCGGCCTTAATGGCAGCGAGGCTGACCCGAATCTGGTTGCCTAACGCCTCACCGGCCCTTCAAACAAACCTATATATATATATATATAAACTCTTTGTTTCCTTCCTAACCTCGTTTTATACTAATAACTGTGCTTTTTCTATCGTTTTCCAGGCTAAGACCACCAAGAAAATTGTGCTACGTATGGAGTGCACCGAGTGCAAGTACCGCAAGCAGACGCCCCTCAAGCGTTGCAAGCACTTCGAGCTGGGCGGTGACAAGAAGCGCAAGGGACAGATGATTCAGTTCTAAGCGTTCCGTCGGCATCAGCTCCCTTTTTTGTAACTGAAGTGTTTTTTTAAAGTTGTTTTCATCGACAAAAGCTGATAATACTTTGCAAGTGTTTGGCAGACGTTGAAGAAAATGGAAAATAAAACAAAATCGTAGACGTAAATTAAAGAATATGTTTTCATTTAGTGTAGCATTCAATCTTATGCTATATCACAATTATTTGCTATCCAACGAGGAAGGCTACTCCAGCTCGCCGTCCGGCAGAACAAAATTGGGATTGCTGAAAAGAAACAAGTGAAAAAAGTTAGTGGAGTCTATACTTCCTGTGGAGGATTGGCAACATGGAAATACTTACTCCAGCAACAGCGGATCCAGACCCTCAGTTCGCATTTTTATTTTAACTGCCGGCGCCGGCACACCCACATGCAGCATTTTAAAGAACTTCTTGTATCGCATGTCTTCACAGACTTTTACGCCTTGTACTTCTACTTCTTGTACTTCTTCCTCTTGCACCTCTGGACTGTCGACTTCTTCCACAGCTTCGTCTGCCTTAGTTGGTGCTATACTCAATTCGGCTGTGTCTGCATCGTTATCAATTGGTATTGAGGCAAGCTTCGCCTCCAGTATGATTAATGCTGCCTCTGTGCGCTGCAGCTGGCGCTCCATTTGCACGAATTTGGTCTCGCAGTTGAGCGCGAATTCGTTGAGGAAAGTGCAGGTGCTGATTAAAAAATGGTTGACAAATGCAAGCACACGCTTTTGATTCAGCGGCGGTATTTGTGTTTTATCCACATCGCCAGTAAATGTTGCGCTGGGCTCCATTTTAACAATTAATATTATAACTATTTAAGTCGATAACAAAGCTATTATGCTCTATCGGAATGCGATAAAAACCTACTGAAAAGTTATCGTTTTTAGTGTTGCACAGAGCGCTGCAAAAGCTATCGTTTTTAGTGTTGCACAGTGCGCTGCAAAAGTTATCGGTTTTTAGTGTTGCACAGAGCGCTGCAACAGTTATCGTTTTTAAGTGTTGCGCAGAGCGCTGCAAAAGCTATAGTTTTTTAGTGTTGCACAGAGCGCTGCAAAAGTTATCGTTTTTAGTGTGGCACAGTGCGCTGCAAAAGTTATCGTTTTTAGTGCTGCACAGAGCGCTGCAAAAGTTATCGTTTTTAGTGTTGCACAGAGCGGTGCAAAAGTTATCGTTTTTAGTGTTGCAAAGAGCGCTGCGAAAAAAGCTAAAGCAGTTTAACGCATTTTTGTTTTTAAATAATTTTATTTATTCAGTTTTAGTTTTATATCTTAACATGAATTTTTGTGGAGTTCTTTATGTTTGTTTGTTAAAGTATGTACGTTTTCGATTTATTATAAAAGTAATTATATGTATTTGGTTTTCTTTCAGTTAATATGCTTGGATTTTTTTTTGTTTTTTTGTTTTTAATTTCTATTTGTATAAACTTATGTGCTGGGATCTTTGCTATATGATCAAATCTACAATGAACTTTATGCTTAACTTGTTCGCTTTTCATTTCCTCCATGCGCATTCAGCTTTTGTCATTTCGCGAATAACTTCAGCTAGAATATTTTCGAGTTATTCCTATTTATAAAAAATATACAAAAACAATGAAAAAGAATTTGTTTGTTAATGAAAATGTATGCGTGTTGTTGTTGTTTTTTCTGTGGCAGTGGATTTTGTAAACGGTACAAAAATAAAAACCATGTTGTTGTTGTGCGCGTTGTTTTTCCCCTCATTTTTTTTATCAAAATAATTAAAAGTGCTGCCAGCAGCGAAATCTTTTTGTACGAACTTAGTAGGCAAAAAGAGTGTTTAATGTGAATTGCTTTTGTTTTTTTGGTTCTGATTATCTTCTGATCAACTGCATCGTTGCACACCAGAGCCCGCTGGTCTTAGACGATACAGTTTTAAGTTTAAAAAAAAAATAAAATTTGTGAATCGGTTTTGTTTTTGGGTGTTTTAAATTCGCAAGGCTGTTTCATTTTGTAAAACTTTATTTAAAATAAAAATACATGGTAATAAAAAAATCAAAAATGTACAATTAAAATTAAAAATCAATAGATTTGTGTATTGTTTTTCTCTCTTTTCTTTTTTGTATATATGTATAATATGCGCATCACACTGTGATCTTTATGTGTGTGTGTTTGTGTGTAAATATACCGTATACTGTATATACCGCATACCGTATATATCGTATTAGTATCATAATCGCCATTGTCGTATAGATCTACATGTGTCTGTGTGTGTGTGTGTGTGGGTGTATATTTATATATGATATCGCATTTTCGTTTGTAACAACTAAAAGTACAAATTAAAATACACATAATTTATGTATATAGATAGTAGAGGATTTTTTTTTCGCTACGTTTGATTTTGTTTTTGTTGTTTCATTTCTGTTATCGAATATCAACTTGGGTTTTACATTTGTATGTATGTACTTAAGCTGCGTTTCGTTTTGGTTGCTCGTAAACGCATTTATATAATAAATTTGTAATACTAGAACTAATATTGAGTTGCTCTGCATTCACTTCCACTTTGAACGGTTATTTGATTACAAATTTATGAACCGTTAAGCGATCCTAAACATATACGGCGAGTATATGCATATATATATATATATATATGTTTTTTTTCAACTACAAATTTACGAAATCCATTGGATCAGCGATTGGCGCTGCTGGGGTTTTTTTCTTTTTTTGTTAATATTTAATACTATGCATAAATTAAATAAATAGCTTAGCATACAGTTATCAGCTCAACGGCATTATTATTATTATATATATCATCTGGATCTATGGAATCTAGATGTTGTTGGGGGCCTAAGCATTGCGTAAACATTATGTATGAAAAATTATAGAAATAGCTGAATTAAGGTAATATTTCTTTCTTCTTCTTTCTTTTTTTTTGTTTTTTTCACTTAGTGTTTAATAAAGTTTTCTTATGATTTTTGCTTTTATTTTTGTGTTTTTTGCTTCTAACTTTTACTAATTTATGTATTTATGTTGTATGTTGCACACCTCTCACTTCCTACCACATTCAATAAATATCGTTATCGTTATCGTCATCGCATTTCTAATGTTAATTTACAACTTGCATGATCTTCTTAAAGTAGTTTAAGGGGGGAGGATTATTATTATGCCACTTAAGACTACGAAATTTGATCGTCTATTAGTATATGTATATATATATGATTTTTTGTTTATTTATCATTACGTAAACGTTTGATGGATGAGTAAATCGGTTTCGGAAATGTTTGCTTTTTAGCTGATTTTTTTTTTTTGGTTTTGGCAACTTGCACAGTGAGTGGCCAATAACAAAAGGTACGTACATACATCATCATCAATCATCATCATACATCATCATCATCATCATATATCATCATCATACATCATCATCACACATCATACATCATCATCGTCATCATCATCATGATCATACATCATCATTGTCATCATCATCATGATCATACATCATACATCATCATCATGATCAATCATCCTCATCATACATCATCATCATCATCATAATACATCATCATCGTCATCATCATCATCATCATTATCATTAAACATCATGATCGTCATCATCATACATCATCATCATCACCATACATCCATCATCATACATCCATCATCATACATCCATCATCATCAATCATCATCATCATCATACATCATCATCATCATCATCATCATCATCATCATCATCATCATCATCATACATCATCATCATTACCATACATCCATCATCATACATCATCATCACCATACATCATCATCACCATACACCCATCATCATACATCCATCATCCTACATCATAATCATCATCATACATCATTCACCATCATTATCATCATCAATCATCATCATCATCATCATACATCTTCATCATCATCATCATACATCTTCATCATCATCATCATACATCTTCATCATCATCATACATCATCATCATGATCAATCATGTTTTGTTCACATTACATTGTAAGTGTATTTTATATGTTTATTAATTGTGTATATAAAATGTACAGAAGAGCATCCACTGGTTCAACTATTGGCACAATCGCTGTACAGGTATTTAAGGCCAAAAAAAAATACAGTTGTTAAATCTACTTTTGGGCAAAAGAAATCGAAAAGCTAATCGAACTTGAAGCTAAACAAAATGCTACATGATCAAGTGCTTTAACATGATGTTACAAGAGCTTTAACATAATGTTACAAGAGCTTTAACATAATGTTACAAAATGTTTTGCACTTATACACACACATACATATACATGTATGTATATACGGTTAATAATGCGGCATGCCTTAATTAAGTGAGTTTTTTATTCGGGGCAGGGCAGGGGGGGACTTTTTACACACACTTTTATATATAGCAATGTGAGTGCGTGTGTGTGTGTGAGTGTTTTTCATAGTTTTTGTGTTTGTTTGTTGTTCATCATCTTGTATAATGTAATTAAGATTTAAATGTATATATTATATGTTTAGTGTATATATATATATAGTATAAGTGTATATTTATATGTATAATTATTTAGCTCGAACTCGCATTATCGCATTATCAGAGTGAGAGAGAGAGATGGAGATGGATGAAGTGGGAAGGGAGGGAGGGATGGGAGGTTGAGGATGTCTCCAATTCTAGACAAACACTTTGGCCAGTCCATCGGCCCCGGCACTGGCTATATACGGCTTGGTGGCATGGAACGCCACATCGAATATGCTCTCATCGAACTTTTTGCGATGTGCCGTGATCTCCTGGACGCAGGTCTTATTGTCCAGATTCCAGAGCCGGATGGAGCAGTCGTGCGAGCCGGACAACAGATACAGGCCGTGCGCATCGACGGCCAGCGAGGTGACCGGCTCCAGATGCGCCACCATCGAGTGGACCAGTGTGCCGGATGTGTTGTCCCAGAAGCGTATGTGGCGATCCTCGTGCGCCGTTATGGTGATGGGCAGTGTGGGATGGGAGACAACCTTGTTGATGAACTTCCCCGTGTTGCCGGACATCTCCTGCGAGGCCTCCAGCTTGATCACCTGCTTGCCCGTTTCCGTGTCATAGATGATACAGTGGGCACTGTTGTAGGCGACCACAATGTGATCCACCTCGTTGCGCACAAAGTCCACGGACGAGGGCCCGCCCTCGGCCTCCGCGGCCGTATAGGTGCGCAGCAGCGGCTCCTTGGTGTACGGGGACCACAGCTTAACCGTGCCATCCGCCGAGCAGGATACAATATTATTTTGCATCGTGGTCAAGCCCCAAACGGCGTCCGTATGTCCCTCCAGTGGGCCGATGTGGACATTCGGATCATAGCAGTCGTACGGATCAATGTTGGGTGATGGCAATTGCCAGCACTCGATGTTGCCGTCCAGGCCACCCGAATAGCACGTCTCCCCACTCGAGGACATGCCCAGACAGAGCACGGCACCCGTGTGGGCACGGAACGTGTACAGTGGCTCCACATCGAGACTAGCGGACTTTTTGGCTTGCACCGTCTTCTGTAGATTCCACAGCTTGAGCGTATTGTCCTCGGAGGCCGTTATGAGCACCGGCTCCTCCGGATGGAATATCAAGGAGCGAACGCCATCAAAGTGTGATCTTAGCGTATACTTGGCATTCCAGGTCTTGCGATAGCCAGCCCCGCCGGCACTCCCACCAGTTCCATCCTTGGCATTCGCATCGTACACTCCGTCCGACTCATTGTTAACTGTCAGCTGCGCCAGCTCACCCAATCCGAGTGCGCCGTCCACCTCTGTAAGGAAATACGATATCTGATTAGTATACAAGGATCAAGTTGTTTCGACTATTGTTATCGGTTAGTTTGAGAAGCACCTTCGGTCATAAGATTCATATCGTTCAAGAGCTGCTCTCCCACCTCGGCCTCAAGATCTACGCAATAGATGATCATCCGTAGACACAGTAGATAGAGAAGCGAAAGAAAACAGAACACAAAAAAGCATAAGCAAAACAAGTAAGAAGGCTCTAGTCGAGAAGTCCCGACTAGACTATACCCTGAACCCTATACTAAACGCTTGACTAAACTTCAATGCTCCATATCTCCGGTGTTTCTCAACCGTTTTCATTCAAATTTTCACAGATTGTTATTATTGAGTCTAGTCTTTCAAACTGCATCAAAAAGTTTTCCAAATTCAAGATTTTGTTGTTATCGATAACATGTGTATATCGGAAACAAGAAGAGTTATCGAAAATTTCAATACATTTTCACAGATTATTATTATTTAGTCTAATGTTTCAAACTGCATCAAAGAGTTTTCCAAATTCAAGATTTAGTTGTTATCGATAACATGTGCATATCGGAAACGGGAAGAGTTATCGAAAATTTAAAACAAACTTGTACTGCCTAGGGATTAGGAGAGCTTGTGTACCAAATCTGGAGTCTCTAGACTCGATATTCAAGATTTTCTTGTTATCGATAACATGTGTATATCGAAAACGGGAAGAGTTATCGAAATTTGGAAATAAACTTGTACTGCCTAGGGATTAGGCGAGCTTATCTTCCAAATCTGGAGTCTCTAGCTCTTATAGTCTCTGAGATCGACATACGGACGGACGGACAGACAGACGGACGGATACCCTTTTTACCCTTTTCAATGGGTTCAGATTATAAATAGCGCAAATGATTTCTTTTGGGTGACATTAGTAATGAATGAATGGATGCAAATAAATAGTTAAAACTACATAGATTAAGTATTAAGTGAGGCTTCGGGGCGGGAGATCTAATCAGGATCGAGTCTAAGTTTGGATGAGCAAAAGGATACTTGAATCGTACCTTCGCTAAGCATATCCTTGCCGGATTTGGGCCGTTTGGCCATTTTAACATCGGAGTCCTCATTGTCGGTCGCAACCATTTCCAGATCATCGGATATCTCATCGTCATCGGACATCTCTGTCGGGCCAAGGAACTCAAAGTTGGCCATGACCGCCGCCTCGGTGTCCAGGATGATGGCATCATTCGATTGTTGCACTTTTTTAGCGGGAGTATGACGTCCTAATGTGAGCAAATTATTCAAATCTTCAACAGGGGGGACGAGGGCGCACAATAACCTACCTTCCGATTCCGAGGCACGTTTATTACTCTCATTGCCATTAATATTGGGACTGAGATTCTCGCCACCGCTGCCGATGCCACCGCTGCCAATGCCACCGCCAACGCCACCACCAACGCCACTGCCGCCACCATCATGATCCGCATTGTTGTTGAGGCCAAGTATGGAGCGAACACGATTTGAGCGCACATCGATGATGTTGTCTGTGTAGCCAATCTCGGCGAGATATTGACGCAACATTTGCCTGCCCTGCCGCCACGTGGTGTTGGAGACCGAGCTGTAGGGCACTTCCGAATCGGTTGCCACATCGCCACCGAGGCCACCATCGTCATTTGATAATGGCTTGAACTCGTTCAGCTGCGGCGGATCGGTGCCGTACTTTAATCGATAGAATTTCGCTCGCTCCTGACGCAGCGCATATTCCAGCATCTTGATGCGCCTCGTCAGATCTGATTTGAGGCTTTCCAAGCATTTCCGTTCTCCCAGCAGCATCGCAATGCGTGCCTAAAACAAAATAAATATAAAGATCAGTTAGGCATGATATTAACAAAAAGTCGATAACTATCGATAGTGAAAAAGAGAGCTCCCTGAGCAACAAACAATATTCACAGTAGGAAATAATTATCGATAGTGAAAAAGAGAGCTCCCTGAGCAACAAACAATATTCACAGTAGGAAATAATTATCGATAGTGAAAAAGATTCACAGTAGGAAATAATTATCGATAGTGAAAAAGAGAGCTCCCTGACAAAAAAAAAATTATTCACAGTAGGAAATAATTAACGATAGTGAAAAATGAGCTCCCTGAGCAAAAAAACAATATTCACAGTAGGAAATTATTTTTTTTTCTATAAATATTCTCTAATGTATACGTATATGTGCGTATACCCATTTGGCAGCCAATTTATCAACGGGGTATAATTAATTTTCTTTAAAACAGCACTTAAAAGCTTTCATATGCTAGCTAAGCTATATATACGAATATATTTATGTATGTGTGTTTGCGTGCGTGTGTGTGTGTTTATATGTTTTGAGTGTGTGATGAATGTATGCGTGCGTTCGTGTGTGTGTGTGTGTGTGTGTGATGAATGTATGCGTCTCGTTGCATTCCAATTGCTGCGTTTGGCGCGACGCTGAGGCGAACTCATAATTGACGCTCTGCTGCGCCAGGCAAACGAAAAACAATTAAATTCAATTAATTGTAATAGAAAATTACAGGCTTGTACCACAAAAACACTGCAAAAGGGAAGGCAGCAGAGGCTGAGTTTACCGTTGCCTTTCTGCGAAAACACAAAATGCAACGCTGCAAAAAAAAAAACAGCTAACTTTCATAGGTTTCTCCTTGTTTATACAAATAAAAATTCACCACTCTCCTCCTCCGACCACGCACTATAAAAAAGAACAGGAACCCGAACAAAATGTCAGGAAAGCAAGTAGAATTATTGACAGACAGGTGCGTTACAATGCCGCATAAAAAGTTTTGCTTGCTTCCTGTTCTGCTCACTCATTCACATAATTGAAAAGAGGAGGTGGAAATACGCACACACACATATACACACACACACACCCAAGCAATTGGCCTGCTCTCAATGAAATAACAATAACAATTTCTACAATGTTAATAACATGCAGACGTGTAAGAGAGCACACGCAAGAGAGCATGCCGATGGAACTAAACGTCAGAGAGAGAGCAGCATATACATAACATCGCGTAACAGAGCTGTCATTTGCCTTTCTTCTTAATGAGCTGCGGTCGCTGATGATGCTGCTGCTGCTGCTGTTGTTGTTGTTGTTAATGGAAACATGTTATGCATTTGAATGAACGTTCAATGGCATTTCATTTGGCACCGTTGCTAATTAAAGCACGCATAACCATCTAAAATGTTAGAATGCTGTTCGCGTGCTACAGTTAAAGAGTTGCTGACAAAAAAGAAAAAGAGCAACAAAAAGGGCACACTTCCACTTTATTACCACGAAAGCCAGGCAACAACAACAACAATGAGAGCAAAAATTTCAAATTACTCAGCGACATGCAACGGTGATGATGACGTCGATTGGGAAGCAGCAGCCGGTATGAACGGAATGTGTGGGCCGCATTAAATTTATTTATTATTTTTCTCTCATTTTGTTTACATACTAAAATATGCATTAATTTGTTGCTACAAAATATATGTGAATAATGAATTTTACAAGAGCGAATGATGGAAAACAAATTGACTAATTAACAGCTGGTCTGACAGCATTCAGAGAGTAGAAAGATAATGCAATGAACCAACAACAGCAGCAGCGCCGGCACAACCACAAGGACGTTTCATATGCAATAGCACTGACACTGACACACAACCAGCCCAAAAGAGACAGAAATAGACACACGGCAGCGTGTGGAGCCAGCGCCCGGCACACGACATACACACACACACACACACATGTGTTCATGTATTCGTATGCAAAAGCGCTAAAATGGCTTCCAATGCCGCTGCTATCGTCTAGTCGCTGCCCACTCTCTACTTCATTTTCTTATTCTTTTTTTTTTTTTTTTGGTTAAACAAAAACAAGGCGAACAGGTTCAAACATTTTTGCGACAAATATGTACATACATGGAAAAAAAACAAAAAAAGCGCAGTGTCAGTCGCCGCCAACTTGTTTTCATTGCAGTGACGTTTTGAATGTCACTTGTTTATCAGAGCGTAACGGGACATAGACCGAATGTAGCGTAGTATCGATAACGATAGCACGTTTACAACTGTGTGCGTATTTTGGTGAAAGCGGTTTAGTGGTGGTGAGGGTGGTGAATAGTACTTGACCATTCCAATGCGAAACTAAACACACACACAGACAAGACATCCGTTATCTATAATCTTTTAAAGTGGTAAATAACTTTTTTTTGATAGGTGTTAATCAAAAACAAAAACTTTTTCTTTTATAAAGGTTTCACGATAATAATAATCACAAATAAAGCGGTTACATTTTCCAAACCGTTGCAACTGAATTAAACAGACCATAAAATGTTGATTACAAAACAAATTATGTACAAAAAAAAAAAAAAAATAAAATTTGTTTGTGTGTTCGCTTCGGTTGCTTCAAACTGAACGTAAAAGAACCCATTGAAATGGAAAGTAAGCTTTGAGGCATAAGGAGTAAAGGAGACTCACCTGCAGCTCGGCCCTGTCGACGTCCCACTGTGAGCGTTCCAATTCGAAGCGTGACCATTCGTGTTGTATAAAATGCAATATGCCCGGTATTGTGTATTGGGGCGTTGTGACCTGCTGATTGTTGGGTCCACCGCCGCCGCCGCCGCCACCTGGTCCACCCATGCCATCGTCGCTACCCATGTTGCCACCACCACCGCCCGGACCGCCCATGCCGGCAATAATGCCACCGACATTGGCGTTCTGTCCGCCGCCGCCGACGCCGCCGCTTAGGCCGCTGATGCTGAGGCCACCGCCGCCGCCGCCTAGGCCGCCAGAGACACCCAGACTGTTGGATAGGACACCGCCGACAGCCGAGTTGCCAACACCGACGCCGAGAACGGCCGCACCACCGACCGGCTTGTTATTGATGCCAGCGGTGGCTCCCGAATTGGTTCCCATTGATTGTTGTTGTTGCTTGCCGCCTGGCTTGATCTTTGCTTTGCTATATTTATTGCTATTCCTCTGGTTCCGTAGCGAGCCGTGACTGCGCTGTTTTTTTTTTGGTTCCTTTTTTTTTTTTTTTATTGCTTTTGGTTTAATAATAATTACACTCGATGGCTAGAGACTCGTATTATGTTAAAGCTTGCCGTCGAGTATTATTTAGTTGTTGGTGTTTATGGTTTCGTTTGGTCCTGTTGGTTTGAAAGAAAAAAAAGACAGAAATGGAGACAAATGAGGTCATTGAATTTTCCCCGAGCAGCAGCAGCAGCAGCAAAACAAGGAAAAAGGATACGGGGCTTAAGTGCCTCTGTGTTTCCCGGCCTCGCTCTCTCTCTCTCTGTCTCGCACTGTTCACCGGAACCGTGTACGCCCCCGCTCTGCACCGCGCGCGCGTTCTCTTTCTCTTTTTACGATACAACACAACGTCACATACTCTAAACAGTCACGCATACACACACACATACACTTAAACGCACTCACCCAATCGCACAGATTTGAATGACAACGACAACGACGTTTACAACTATTTAAGAACACACATACTGAAAAGTATTTTCAAAGCATTTACGACTTTCCAAAATCTCTTTCTGTATTTACTTACATTTACTTGAAAATTTTGTTTACTATTTACAATTTTTCCAAGGAAACGTTGTTGCTACCGTTTTTCGACTACGATTTTGGTTAGAGACGTTTACGCAAAAAATTTACACACACACACACACACGGATATTTTTTTTTTATGCGTCGCGAATAGTCAATCTAATGTAAATGCAGACGATTGACGTTCTTTGTTAAATACGCACGCAAATAACTCGATTGTTGGTTACAATAGCGCTATTTACGATTTGTTACTAATATAATTAATGCAAACGTCGTGCATTGCACACAAAAAGTCGATTCAGCCGTTCGTCGCACAGAATGTTTGGCCTGGAACTCTGAAACAACAGAGTTGCTGCATAAATATGCTTAGCTCGCTTATACACGTACAATTATGAGCGGCGCGACTGTATAGCTATCCCGGTCTACGAATCTATATACAAAGAAAAACACACACGAACACAAGCGCACGCCAAAGCCGTACTATTTTCACATTTTTTTAAGTCAAGTTATTGATAGATGAATCGTATTTTTACCAATATGCATAGCGCCAGTTACGCTTTGCTTTGTTTTTCACTTTCTTGCACTATTTGGCTGTATTAAAAAAAGGTTTGTTAAATTTTCACGCAGCTGCTTTCATTCCATTCACCTTTGTTTTTTTCAAAGTCCGGCAACCATCACAATTTATCGATGCGCCACTACAAACTGTTATCGAGCACTAGATGCCTTATTCCTTTGAACTAATAATTATCGAATATATTGCATTTCTGTATATTTGATGTAAATTTTTATTAAATGTTTTGTTAGTCAACCTTCTTTTAACGTTAGTGCCATACAGTAACAAATCCAAGACGTGCATATTAAGCGGGCAACAATTAAATTTTGAAGGGCACTCAATTTCAATTGATCTCAATTTACATACATTTTAATAATAACTTAGCCCTACGGTTGACAATATACATTTATAATATAACGTGAATATTGTTGTAGTGTGTACGATAAGTAAATCGCATTTCACGATGCGTCCATGCATATTGCTTATCCAGATTCTCAAGAATTCCTTACAAGAACTCCTCGCACCAATCGTTGAGACAGTTGTAGCAATCGGATGCTTGCTTGGAGCTGGCATTACACACATCCTTCATCCATTCCTTGAACAGTTCCTCATCCTTTTTCAGCACCAAGTACTGGCCAAGCACGGTGTATGCCTAAAATACACAAGCACGTTGTGGATAAGTCGTTGTTTGGATTTGCACATGGCGTCATCTCATATTTACCTTATCAAAACCCGCTTTTTCTAAGCGTCCGCCAAGCGTTTCGCCAATTCCGGCCAGCTCTGTTACAGATTTCTGTCCCATTGGCTCTGCGATAAAATTTCTATATTTTTGCGTTGTTCCCGACATATTTTCTTTCGTTTGTTTATTTTATTTGGAGGTCAAATGCAAAATACACTTATGAAAATGCGAAAAGAACACAAGAAAACGAGTTTCGCGGCGTTTCTAAAAAATGACGCACTAAAAAATAAAATACGACAGTCTGCCAAAAGTAGAAAAATACCAAAAACAGAAGTATCGATAAACGAATTTCGCGTTAAGTTCGTGCCAATCGCTTTTGAATATTTAATATTTAAATGAAGAATGCAAATGCGTTTGCTCTTAATTTTGCATTTTAAAATATTAGCAAGAGCAAAATAAGTGAATAAAATCAATATCAATCTGAATGAAATATTTTGTTTGTTTGGCTTTAATACCAAAAACAGAAGTATCGATAAATGAATTTCGCGTTAAGTTCGTGCCAATCGCTTTTGAATATTTAATATTTAAATAGAGGCAAATACGGGTTTGCTCTTAATTTTGCATTTAAAATATTAGCAAGAGCAAAATAAGTGAATAAAATCAATAGTTCTGAATGAAATATTTTGTTTGTTTGGCTTTAATACCAAAAACAGAAGTATCGATAAATGAATTTCGCGTTAAGTTCGTGCCAATCGCTTTTGAATATTTAATATTTAAATGAAGAAGGCAAATGCGTTTGCTCTTAATTTTCGCATTTTAAAATATTAGCAAGAACAAAATAAATGAATAAAATATTATCACGAGCAAAATAAATGAAATCAACTAAAAAAAATCGATAGTACTGTATGACATATTTTGTTTGTTTGTTTTGCTTTTTGCATCAAAAAGTAAAGCATACTTTTCTAGATTTTATTTTATTTTTATTTTTTAAAACTCTTGCATACTTTGAGGGTAAACTCTTTCTACCACCTACCTATTTATACAAGTAAAAACCTTTACAGTCATCGCAAATATCGAAAGATTGTTTCAAAAACCAATTTTATGGCTTTAATGTACTATCTGCTTAATTTAATTCCAATGCACTTGTCTTTTACCATGCAACAGTGACTTTAAACTGAAGTTTAACCCACTTAGCTCCCGCAGAGCGAGATAAGTTTTTCGAGTTGAGTTCAAACCTTTCGCGTTAGCTTCCAAAATCCTAAGGCCGCCAGTCATGATTGACACCTGGCCCTATTCGCAATTAACTATAAAAAGCTCGCAACGTCGCGCCAAATCGTAAGTTAAGCTTCCAAAAGGAGAAACGAGTGAAAATGTGGCTACGTTGGATCTGCCTAACAGTTGCTTGGCAAGGTGAGTGTATTTGGTCTGACCGACTTTTTTTTGTTGAGTGCCGGAGCCTGGGGACCTGATTAATTTTTTAAGTGCTGGAGGCAGCGAATTAATTACTTATGGCTTTGCCCTGCAGCCGAACTGGTTTTTAATACCCTGTAACCTTTTTCAAAGGGGTACATTAGGGGCTGATTAAGTTGTAGTTGAAGGTAAAATACAAAAAACAAGTAAGGAGGAGAAATCCCGAATAGACGATACCCTGAACACTATACTTGACGCGAACAGTTACTGCGTGCAAGTATGTGTGAGTGTGTGTGTGTTCTTAACTTCAATGCTCCATATCTCTGGTGTTTCTCAACCGATTTCAATAAAATTTTAACAGATTATCATTATTTCGTCTAATGTTTCAAACTGCATCAAAAAGTTTTCCAAATTCAAGATTTTGTTGTTATCGATTACATGTGTATATCGGAAACGGGAAGAGTTATCGAAATTTTGAAAGAAACTTGTACTGCCTAGGGATTAGAGGAGCTTATGTACCAAATCTGGAGTCTCTAGCTCTTATAGTCTCTGAGATCGATATACGGACGGACAGACGGACGGCCGGACGGACACTTTTTATCCATTTTCAATGGGTTCAGCGTATAAAAAAAACATCTCGTTTATAATAACTACCAAAAGTAGTACAGAAATGCTGAATTTCCCAAGGAAACTACACAAAATTGCTTTTATAATCATTTTGAATGGGTTAGAGGGTATCTGCTAGTCGCCTAAAGCTGTTTTACTTGCTCACAAAGAAAAAGGATTACGAATGCGTACCAGATTCTGAGTGGTTACAAAGTGCTTTCAGTCGCAACGAATCAACCAACTGGTCAAGATGCCTCTGAATGCTGTCGCCTGCATTTGTAATGTGATCAATCCGTGCCGGAACGAGGTGTCCAACACCTTTATAGTTGTCCAATGGCTGATCACAGGATTCGCTGCACTTGCTCAGGTCGTGCGACCCGTGCTCCTGCTGTGTAAAACCACAATATGATATAGGGTTCAATGATCTTTAACTATTCCTTATCCCTTTGCAGTTGGGATTCGCGGCGATGTGGTCCTGAATCAGGAGGATTATAATCGAACCTGGATCTATATGCCCAATGGCGATGGCAAGCCCGAGGTGGCCTATCTGGTGGAACCGCCGGCAGAGAATCGCATCAGCTTGCCGCAGTTGATACAGTTCGAGTACCATGGCAGGTAGTACCAAACCCATTCTATAAGGAAGTGATTACGTAACTAGTTCCATTTTCTAGGGATGCCATAAGAACTTCCAACTTTTTGATCGATGATAACCAGTTCGAGCATGTGCGTCACAAGCGCGACACCTGGCAGGAAATGGCCGAGAAATTCAATCCCAAGCTGGACACCAAGATCCTTGTCCATGGCTGGAAATCGAGCACGATGAGCAATTCCATACAGTCGATAAGGGGCGCCTATATCGAGCGGGGGCAGGTGAATGTGTTCGCCATTAACTGGCGGGATCAGGCCGATAATATCTACTATCTGACGCCGGCACGCTATACGGTTCAGGTGGGTCGCGCGGTGGCCAAACTGATCGATCTGCTCGTGGAGGAGAAGGATGCGGATCCGCAGCGCATACATCTGATTGGTCACAGCTTGGGTGCACATATCATGGGCTATGCGGGTTCCTATACCAAGTATCGGGTGGGTCGCGTAACGGGCTTGGATCCGGCACGTCCGGCTTTCGAGGATTGCATTGGGCCGGAGAACCATTTGGATGCAACGGATGCCAACTTTGTGGATGTCATTCACAGCTGTGCCGGATATTTGGGTTTCCGGAAACCCATTGGCATGGTGGACTTCTATCCGAATGGCGGCGGACCACCCCAGCCCGGCTGCAAGGAGCTCTCCCAGATCTTCAGTGAGTAAATTTACGAAATTTTCCAGGAAGTTCCTTTATCCTTTCCCTCCCACAGCTGGTTGCAGTCATGGTCGCTCCTACGAATACTATGCGGAGTCCATCAACAGCGAGAAGGGTTTCTATGGCATGCCCTGCAGCACCTTGGAGCAGGTGCGTGGCAAGAACTGCACCGGCAATAAGATTCTAATGGGTGATCCGGTACCGCGAGAGGCGCGTGGCATCTACCTTGTGAAGACCGCCAAGCAGCCCCACTTTGCTCTCGGCATGGACGACCTACTGCCCAAGGATAACGATAGTTAGACTTTCTTTTCTTCATTTCTTTTATTTCATTTCAAAATGTTTACTTAAAAAATAACTTAAACTATAATTAATAATACGTATACGTAAAAAAAGAAAGTAGTCGAGAAACCCCGACTCCATATCTCCGGTGTTTCCCAACCGATTTCGATAAAAATTTCACAGTTTGTCATTATTTCGTCTAATCTTTCAAACTGCATCAAAAAGTTTTCCAAATTCAAGATTTTGTTGTTATCGATAACATGTGTATATCGGAAACGGGGAAAGTTATCGAAAATTTGAATCAAACTTGTACTGCCTAGGAATTAGGCGAGCTTATGTACCAAATTTGGAGTCTCTAGCGCGTCTCTAGACGTGTTTATACATACGGACGGATGGACGGACGGACTACCGGACGGACGGACATGGCTATATCGACTCGGCTGAATATATATACTTTATGGGCTCGGAGATGCTTCCTTCTGCCTGTTACATTCCTTTCCACAAAACCATTATACCCTTTTGTACCCATTTTCAATGGGTTCAGGGAATCACATCGGTACGTCGGCGTATAATATTGCTGCTACGGTGACTGCCATTCGGCTGGAGGACGTCACCCGGACGTGGCTCGATCTGGTAGTGGCGATAGCCATCCACATCGTCCAGCTCCTTGGCACTGAACTTGGCCAGCATGGTGCCGCGACCCGCATAGGGAGGGACGTACTTGAAGGTCGCTGCTGCCGTACCGCCTACGGGAATTTCAGCAATCTGCAAAGATACAGAAAGTTAGTTTATCACCAGACGATATGAGGATCGAGTACTTACTTTGAACTTGAGCGGCTGCTCAATGCCCGGACCCTCGACGGTGAAGAGACCCTTGTGCAATGGTATGGGCAGGGGATTGGCCAGACGCAGGATCACATTGATCTGCTGTTGGGCAACAATGGGCTCCTCGCCCAGCTGGAACTTGATGTCCGGCTTGCGTACCCGGAAATCGTCCTGGGCATAATAGTCGTAGTCGGTATCCTTCACCCGACACGCCGCAGAGATTTGGAACGCCGCCTGGGACGATAGCTTCTCGAAGTACTCGAAGAATGTGACCTCCATGCGTACGTACTCGCTGCTCTGGGGCTTCAGGTCCAACTCGAAGCCCATGACCTTGACCTCCTGGGCGCCGACACCTGTGTACAGTACCGCATCACAGTTGAGCTGTCCGGTTGCCTGATGGATCCTAACCTCACTCTTGTTGCTCACCTTGAGCACAACGGTAAAGCTCTCGCCCACCTTGATGTCATCCTTGAGCTCCATGCTGAACTCCACCTCGTTGAAGTTATCGTTCAGGTAGTACCGGCTGAAGGCATGCCGGGATTGCTTCAAGGCCTTGAGCATGGTACTCCGTTCCTGCTCGCTGCGTTCCGCATACTTGTAGCTATCGGTGACATCCTCCCGTTCCCACTTCAGGACCGCCTTGGTGCTGATCAGATGGCCAATGGCCAGGGTGTCCTTGCGCAGTAGCTTCAGCGGCTGGGCAGGACCATTGTAGCGCCAATAGAGCTTGTCCGCATTCACCTCCGAGTAGACGAACCCACAGTCAAAGGGTCGCAGGATCTCGCCATACTTCACGGCCAGGACGGAGGCGGGACCCACCCGGTACATATTGTCGGATGCCTCCTGGGGCGTGGCATCGACCGCCTGCCAGCCATCGTAGGCACCGAACTGGCCCACGCCCAGGTCGGGTCGCTGCATCCACAGCTCGTTCCAGACATGGTAGTTCCAAATAGAATCGGTGGTCTCTGCCTCCAGCTTCTTGTTGTTGGCATCGATGAAGACATCGACGGTGAGCGAGGCCTGGGTATCGTGGGCCGAGGAGTAGCAAGTGATGACACGGGCGGGAATGCCCAGAGCACGTGAGATGGTGGCCAGGACACCGCTGAAGTTCCAGCATTGGGCGTACTTCACCGACTTCTGGGTCTTGTGGAACTGTTGCAGGATCTCGGCGGAGCCCGTCCACTTGGTGGGCGCTGTGCCGCCCGAGAAATCCTCCGTCCAGTTGCCCAGCAGCACACCATCATCGTCCACCGAGTTGACCAGCGCGGACAGTGCCCGGGCCACTCTCACCGGATCGCCGCGATACGCTGGCGGAATCCTGCCCACCCCACCCAGGAGCCGGATGCTGCACTCCAGCACATGCCGCTCGAACTGGCCAATCTTCCACACAGATGGACGCAAGCGATTGTAGGATCCCCGCCAGATCAGTGTCGTGTCGTGCATCACATACTCCTTGCGCTCCTCCCGACTCTCCAGATAGACCTGATCCTCCGGACACCAGGGATTGAACAGCACGTAGATGGGCAGCGGCAGCTGATAGCTACGAGAACCATCACCCAGCAGCTTGGTGTCAATGTCCAGCCTCCATTCGGTGACGGAACACGTGGCCGGCGGCTTCACTAGCACCGTCAGCACCTGACCCTCATGGGCTTCGATGCCCGCACCCCATTCCAGGGCATCGCCCAGGTAATCAATGCCATCGTGCGGCACCAGTGCCATCAGTGTGCCATGTCCCGGATTCGGTTTCGGATCATCCGCCACACTAAACACAAAGCTGATCGCATCCTTGCTGGGACTATAGTCCCGCTGGAAGTAGATGCGCAGCCGGAAGGGTTCGCCACGTCGCACTATCAACGCCTCCTTGGCGGCCGCCGCATAGAAGTGACTCGTATGATGCTCATCGTGGTTATCCTCCAGGCAGAGATCCACTCGCTGCACGCCCAGCACGGCCGAACTGCCGGAATCTGTAGAGAAATATTATCAATAGGGTTTAGGGTTTCCCATATTCATTCATTGCTGGAGGAATCACAACTCCCAACACGGCCGAAGTACCGGAATCTGGTTGAAGGGAAGAGGGATAAGGATTAGGGATTCATTCAAACTTTTCCAAATTTATTCATTGCTGGAAGAATCTCAACTCCCAACACGGCTGAACTACCAGGATCTGTAGAGAAATATTATCAATAGGGTTTAGGGTTTCATTGCTGAAAGAATCTCAACTCCCAACACGGCTGAAGTGCCAGGATCTGTAGAGAAATATTATCAATAGGGTTTAGGGTTTCCCATATTCATTCATTGCTGGAAGAATCTCAACTCCCAACATGGCCGAAGTACCAGGATCTGTAGAGAAATATTATCAATAGGGTTTAGGGTTTCATTGCTGGAAGAATCTCAACTCCCAACACGGCCGAAGTATCAGGATCTGTAGAGAAATATTATCAATAGGGTTTAGGGTTTCCCATATTCATTCATTGCTGAAGAGGAGAGGGATAACGATTAGGGATTCATTCAATCTTTCCCACATTCATTCATTGCTGGATCTCAATCTCAAACTCAATCTCAACTTTGAATCCAATGTCGAAACTTATTGTCAAAAGGTAATTAAATTCCATTACTCTCAGTTCTTATCGCTAGTTTTTGATTCAGGTCGCTCAGCGGATTACAAATCTTGATGATCTCATCGGTCATCAGCTGGCCAGAGAGATTGGTTCGCCGAATGACCGAATGAATGTTTGTGGTGGAAACAAAAGATTCTGGCTAACAAGTTCAATGCCAATGTGATTAATATTCACAGTGGACCATCCGGGCGTATGCTTAATATTTCTATACTATAATTACGCCCACAACAACAACAACAGCAGTCATCGGGTGAAATAAGACGAACATTTTAATACTCTGCCAGACATATTTAAATTAAATTTAAATTTACTAAATTTTTTTTTGGATTTTTATACCCTGAACCTATTGAAAATGGGTAAAAAGAGTATAATGGTTTTGTGCAAAAGTATGTAAGAGGCAGAAGGAAGCATCTCCGACCCCATAAAGTATATATATTCTTGATCAGCATCAACAGCCGAGTCGATAAAGTTTCGATAACTTATCGATATAAATATGTTATCGATAACAACAAAATCTTGAATTTGGAAAACTTTGTGATGAAGTTTGAAATATTAGACTAAATAATGATAATCTCTGAAATTTTTATCGAAATCGGTTGAGAAACACCGGAGATATGGAACATTGAAGTTAACTGAAGTATGCACTTCAGGGTATAGTCTAGTCGGGATTTCTCTACTAGAGCCTTCTTACTTGATTATAATTAGAGATGATGATTTATTATGATTAAGTTTTCCAAGCATAACAAATGGCGTAAAAAAATGTAGAGTACCTTCAGCAAGAGTATAAAAGTAGACTGAAAGCATCATTATCTTTGTGGAAGCCGACGAATTAACTACAACAACATTTAAGACTTTGCTGATGGACAGATTTGTCTTATCGGATTAAAAAAAATACGTATACTTAACTTTTAATCAAGTATTATTAAAAATCCAAACACAAATTCTTTCAATATTCTTTCAATTCTTTCTTTCAACCCAGTAAAATTTATATTTGTGCATTATATTTTCTTCATTTTTTTTCGAAACTTTTACTTGCTCGATTTTATTTTAATATTTATTTCAAATAGGTTAGTGGTATATTTATTTAATACACAACATTTTTTTTCAGTTGTAATTTATTTTATTAAGAAATTATTTCTTTAAAAGAAATCTTTATGTAAAGTTGGTATTTGTGCAAAACTTCAAATTACCAAATATTAGAGAAATTATATATATTTTTATGCGATCTCAAAAACCATTTCTTATATTTACTTTTGTTCAGCTGTTCCCGGAAATCTTTTATTTATTTATTTTTTTTTTTGTGTAAACAAAATATTTTAACTGAAAAAGTTTTTTTAATAAAGTTTTTTTAAAGTTTTCGTTTCAAAAGTACGGCCTAAAAGAGTACCTAGTAAAAGTTCAAAAATCTGTTTAAAAAAGTGGAAAAATTGATTACAAAAATAACACTTAAAAAAACATTATTTTTTCTTCATGTTTTTATTTTTTATCGATTTTCATAAGATTTGATTTATGTTTATTTATTGCTCCATGAAAAAAAGCTTAAATTCAATGGAATTTTGGGGCACGCCGCTTCCATATACGTTTCAAAATTCCATTTCCACATGGCTGCACCTTTCCATTAATGTTTTCGAATCTTTTTTAAAGTGTTTTCTTTTTGTTTTTGGGATGCGAAATTTGACAGCGATAAGATAAGAAACTTTAAAGCTTGTAAAAGTGATTCAGTTAAATGAATATTTGTTGTACGGATTATGCTTATTAGCCGGAAACAAATAACGAATATCAACGAAAATAAAAGTGTGTAAAAAAAAGAATAAATATGTGCGGAATTTCGAATAAAAAAAACACACAAAACGTGTCAAACGACTAAAAACAAATACAAGAGGAAGCAAGAACAACAAAGCGAGTGAAGTCATAGCCGAAAACAAGAAGAAGGCTCTAGTCGAGAAATCCCGACTGGACGATACCCTGAACTCTATACTTAACGCTTGACTAAACTTCAATGTTCCATATCTCCGGTGTTTCTCAACCGATTTCGATCAAATTTTCACAGTTTATCATTTTTTCGTCTAATGTTTCAAACTGCATCAAAAAGTTTTCCAAATTCAAGATTTTCTTGTTATCGATCACATGTGTATATCGGAAACGGGAAGAGTTATCGAAAATTTGAAACAAACTTGTACTGCCTAGGGATTAGGCGAGCTTATGCACCAAATCTGGAGTCTCTAGCTCATATAGTCTCTGAGATCGAAGCTATATCGACTCGGCTGTTGATGCTGATCAAGAATATATATACTTTATGGGTTCGAAAATGCTTCCTTATACTATTACATACGTTTGCACAAAACCATCATACCCTTTTTACCCATTTTCAATAGGTTCAGGGTATAAAAATCGAAGTTTGAATAGATTCGAAAACTCACTTTCGAAACAAATTCGAATCTTATAAAGAAAAGTTGCTTCGAAAAACTTTTTCACACATAATTAATGATGTTTTTGAATGCTCTTTACTTGCAATATCGGGACCGGGCCGTATGCTGCGATAGGGATTAATCAGTCTAGCTGGCTGTGTTGGCGGTATCCAGCGTTGGAGCCAACTTGGCGCATAGCTGCGATACCAATGGCCCATTGTGTACTCAAGATCACGAACAGCTAAGCGTAACGGCAAACTTAATCTCTCGAAAAACTATAACTATTCTTTTTTTGAACAACAAACAAAATTGGACCGAAACCGAACGCCGCAACGCTTTAAATCACACTGATCAGAATTGGAATTGATATATAGTTTCTTGCTTGGCGAGCAACAAAAGCACGCTCTCTAATTCCATGGCGCTCTCTAGTTGTTATGAATACCCTGTAATTGAAGTGTAGAAAGGGTATCATGAACATGTTTTATGTTGGTAGAAGTCGATCTCAGAGACTATAAGAGCTAGAGACTCCAGATTTGGTACATAAGCTCGCCTAATCCCTGGGCAGTACAAGTTTGTTTCAAAATTTCGATAACTCTTTCCGTTTCCGATATACACATGTGATCGATAACAACAAAATCTTGAATTCAGAAATATTTATGATGCAGTTTGAAACATTAGACGAAGTAGTGATAATCTGTGAAAATTTGATTAAAATCGGTTGAGAAACACCGGAGATATGGAGCATTGAAGTTAAGCAAGTATACACTATACACACACACACACATACTTGCAAGCACTGACTGTATGCGTAAAGTATGGGGTTCAGGGTATAGTCTAGTCGAGATTCCTCGACTCTCGTAGTCTGATGCTCAAAGCTAGCTGTTACTTGATCTAGCTGTCCGTTAGCTCGCCTTTTACTCTCTCTCTCTCTCTCTCTCTCTCTCTCTGTTATTATTATTAATGATGAACGGTAAGCGATTTGTGACCGTCCGTTGGCGTTGGGGTCTAGCTCTTGGAGGTAATAGAAGCTTTGTACTAACCAACATCTGTGCGACGACGTCATCGCTTCAGCGTGGCTTCAATGCTTCATGCTCGAAATCGAGTCTTGATTCACAGCCGCAACGAATGAGGCCAATTTAATTGATTTATCTGTGAGTGTATATAGATAGGCCTGGAGCAAGTTCAACAACAACAACAACATCATCATCATCATCATCATCATCATGATCATTATCATCATCATCATTACTGATTTGCATACAGTGAATTGCTTTAATTTCAATGTGCAAAAATCTATTTCGATTTGTAAAATGAAACCAAAAAAAAAAAAGTTTAATCATCAAATACTTTTAAAATAATGAAACCAAAACAAAAAAAAGTTTAATCACAAAAAATACCTAATTATGATTAAAATCTATTTCGATTTGTAAAATGTGCAAAAATTAAACCAAAAAAAAAAAGTTTAATCATCAAATACTTTTAAAATAATGAAACCAAAACAAAAAAAAAGTTTAATCATCAAAAATCTAAAATTCCTGTTCTTTGGATTTTTTTTACTTACTTTTAAAGCTTGAGAACTACAAAAAAAATAAAGTTTAATCATACTTTTAAAATAATGAAACCAAAAAAAAAATGTTTAATCATCAAAAATCTAAAAATCCTGTTTTTTGGATTTTTTTTAAAGCTTTAGAACCACAAAAAAATACCCAATTATGATTAATTTCATTCGCAGAACATCAAAATATTCATTTCCAAGCTTCTTTTCTTATAGATACATGTTTTTGAACACTTGTTCGAACAATTTAGATTTTTTTTTCAATTTTTTTTTTTTGGTCTTCTGCTCTTTAAGGTATTTGACAGCAGGTGCTTGATATTGATTCAATACTCAACTGCAGGCTATTTTAGTACAATTGATGAATAAATCTTGAGTGGAACTATGTACATATATATATTTGACTATACATATAGAGTAAATATTTGAGATTGTGGGCAGCTAGATTTGAATTTAACACATACGCCTACAGTGTTTATTTAATTGGCATGCAAAAAAGGCAATATCGACATTAGGTAATAATTGTTTGCACTATCATTGTCACAAAAGTACAGTAAACACTGGCATATACAAAATTGCTTAATACTTTTGTTCAATTTTGTTAATATTTACTTGGAAAAAAATGGAAAATTAGTTTAGATTCATGAATTTTAAAGTTTCTATGAAACCGAGGTATTTCACTTATGGAGCGATCACTGTATGTTGAACATAACATAGTTAAAACAAGTAAGAAGGCTCTGGGCAAGAAATCCCGAATAGACGATACCCTGAACCTTATTCTTTACGCGTACACTGCTTGCAAGTTCTATATCTCCGGTGTTTCTCAACCGATTTCAATAAAATTTTCACAGATTGTCATTATTTCGTCTAATGTTTCAAACTGCATTAAAAGTTTTCCAAATTCAAGATTTTGTTGTTATCGATCACATGTATATATCGGAAACGGGAAGAGTTATCGAAATTTTGAAACAAACTTATACTGCCTAGGGATTAGGCGAGCTGATGTACCAAATCTGGAGTCTCTAGCTCTTATAGTCTCTGAGATCGGACGGACGAACTAACGGACATGGCTATATCGACTCGGCTGATCAAGAATATATATACTTTATGGGGTCGGAGTTGCTTCCTTCTGCCTGTTACATACTTTTGCACAAAAGCATTATACCCTTTTTACCCATTTTCAATGGGTTCAGGGTATAAAAAGGGGAAATTCCAAGCGATTCACGAATTTTAAAGTTTCACCAAATCATTGTTGAAGACGAGGAACGATTTCACTTATGGAGCGATCACTGTATGTTGAAATAAATACTCACCCGAAGCTGCCAATAGATTTGCATTGACATTGCGCATACGCAACGTTGCGTCCGTCTCGCTGATTCGCTGTTCGTCACCATTTTTACATATGTTTAGGCAAGAGCATTTCTGACCCATTGTGGAATGTATTATTTTTTTGGGCGTGCCTTAATGCGTTGTTAAACCGGTTTCAAAACAAAAGCTGCGACTCAATATTTTGCAGTATTCAAAAATTATGTTTTCAAACTTAAACTTGGCAAATGCGCAGTCAGCAATTAACTGTCTATATCTTTACGTTCAGGAAAGTGCAAATGATATGTCAATTAAAGCTGTTCAAATTGTAACAAATTACATCATCAACATCATCATCACCAAAACCGAACGACCGTCTCAGTGCATAAACATTTTTGGACTAGTGTGTAAAAAAATATTTTGATTTTCCATTTAAATGGGCCGCTGGCAAGTGGCTGGCCTTGTCTGTCCAAAACAAAACCCAACAGGCGTGCGTAAGTTGATCAACAGATCAGCGATTCTATTTTTGATTCAATTGATAAGATTTGCTGCATTTCATTTACATAACTAGTTGTTGTTGGCATTCCTCCTACTTAGGTGTTCAGTGGATGCAGCACCGGATTAGCCGCAGCTGCTGCTGCTGCACTCTCCATGGCGGCCGCAGCGTCCTCCTTGCTGCCCGTCTGCGATAAATGCTTAACAATATCGACCCAATCGTGGCCACGTGCCCGTTCGCCCTTGTGATCCGTGCGCTCCCATTGGCGGCGCTTTTGTGACTTGGTCAGTTGCTCCTTTTTGGGCTCCTTTTGCTTGGCATCCGCACTGCTATCTGAAATTTTAATGGCAGCAACGCCATCGTCCACAAAGGCCACAATGGGCGCGCTTTCCGGCTGGGCAGCGGTCAGCTGCTCGATGTTATCTTTGATGCATTCGAAGAGCGTGTAGGTCATGCCGCAGCCCAGCCATTGTGAGGCCTCGGCGTTGAGCGTATTCTGGATTTCCTCCTTGACGGCGGGCAGGCTGCAAAGAATTCCATTTACTAAGTTTCTAGAATAAAGATTTTAACATTTTTACAGATTGCGATTGTAGAAGGTGTTCATGTTGATTGTTGGTACATCATCTGGATAGCTTTCGCCCCATTTTAATTCGACTAGAAATGACTTGTAGCTGTCCTCTTCGCCATACTAAAAGGAAAGTACACATTAATAACTATTTGTCTGTACATGTGGCTCTTACTTTATATTGAAATGTGGTCAAGTCGATTTCCTTGAAATTGTTATCGCCTTCGTAAATAGATTGCAGGGCTTCGCGCTCGTCTGTCTGTTGTTCGAGTGGTGTCGACATTATGTTTTTAATTGAGAAAACTGTTTGATTAAGCACACATTGCACGAAAATGAACACAAAAAATGAAAATAAAATAATCTTATGTTGCAACACAACAAAGCAACAGCTGAGTGCTGCCGGCAAGCAAAGAAGAAGAAGAACTATTGCCATTCACATGAAAATACAAGTATCGATACTAATGTGAGAAAGTTAGCATGTTCTTGCTAACTGGAAACGGTCACACTGCACAGAATATATAAACAAATAGAAACATTGCGTAAAAAAAGTATGCTAGTGCGGGTGAATCATCAACGTTATTATTATTGTCAGTCGCAACGACAATAATAACAGCCAAACAGCTGAGTGCACAATATGTCGATACTTAAGTAGGAAAGTGAGTATGTTCTTGCTAACCAGAAACGGTCACACTGCATGGAATATATAAACAAATAGAAACATTGCGTAAAAAAAGTATGCTAGTGCGGGTGAATCATCAACGTTATTGCTAATTAACACACATGTGCCAGTCGCAACGACAATAATAACAGCCAAACAGCTGAGTGCACAATGTGTCGATACTTAAGTAAAAAAAAGTCAACATGTTCTTGCTAACCAAAAACGGTCACACTGCATGGAATATATAAACAAATAGAAACATTGCGTAAAAAAAGTATGCTAGTGCGGGTGAATCATCAACGTTATTATTATTGTCAGTCGCAACGACAATAATAACAGCCAAACAGCTGAGTGCACAATGTGTCGATACTTAAGTACAAAAAGTCAGCATGTTCTTGCTAACTAGAAACGGTCACACTGCATGGCATATATAAACAAATAGAAACATTGCGTAAAAAAGTATGCTAGTGCGGGTGAATCATCAACGTTATTACTAATTAACACACATGTGTCAGTCGCAACGACAATAATAATAGCCAAACAGCTGAGTGCACAATGTGTCGATACTTAAGTAAGAAAGTCAGCATGTTCTTGCTAACTAGAAACGGTCACACTGCACAGCATATATAAACAAATAGAAACATTGCGTAAAAAAAGTATGCTAGTGCGGGTGAATCATCAACGTTATTACTAATTAACACACATGTGCCAGTCGCAACGACAATAATAACAGCCAATCAGCTGAGTGCACAATATGTCGACCGCTGCAGACGCCCCAATACTATGCGCACGCTTGCAACAATTTAAACAATATTTAGCAGCAACAACAACCAGCCGCAGCGAACTAAATCTGAGCAACGAATTGTTAGCACGCCACGGTAGTTGTGTAACACGCAGCAGCAACGACACCTACAAAGTAACCGGCGACGAGCGACGTGCCGAGGTCATTGCTACCATTTGGAAACAGCTCAGCACGAGCGGCTGTCCGCCAGGATTCCAGTTGAAGCTGCTGCACTTGGCCAGCGACCAGGTGGAGCAGGATGTGCGGCATGCCAAGGAGTTGGAAACGAATCTGGATGGCACCGAGCCCGAATACGATCTGCTAAAGTTGCAGAAGTTTGTCCTCACGCAGCTGGACAAGTTGCTGCTCCAGCTGACGGATAATGCAGCCTTGGACAAGCTCCAACTGTATGCGGAAGAAGGTTTGCTGTGCCAGGATCCCTCCAGCTGCCAGTGCGGCTTGGATGCACCAGCGCCCGCATACAGCGCCGCCGCCGTTAAGAACAAACCGCGCAAAATGGAGGATCGGCATGTGAGCCTGGAGCGCTTCGGTGCCATGTATCAGATAAGCAATCACCTCGATTGTCGCTTCTTTGGCGTCTTCGATGGCCATTCGGGTGCACTGTCCGCCTGCTATGCGACCAGCCAGTTGCCACAGCTGCTCGCGGAGCAGCTGCGTCGGCCACCCGAGCCCATGGAATCCAATCTGGATTTCTATCGCACAGCCTTTGAGACAGCTTTCTTGCAGGCGGACGAACGCTTCACCCGCAAGCGCATCACCAGCGGCACGACAGCCGTCTGCGCCCTGATCACCGGCGAGCGACAGCTCTACATTGCCTGGGTGGGCGACTCCAAGGCGCTGCTCGTGGGCGAGCGTACCCAGCTGCAGCTGGTGAAGCCCCACAAGCCGGAAGCCGTGGACGAGCGGCGTCGCATTGAGCTGTGCGGCGGCAGCGTCATCCATGCCCAGGGTCAGTGGCGTGTCAATGGCATACTGAACGTCGGCCGTTCCATTGGCGACTATAGCCTGGAGGCGGTCATTGCGGAGCCGGATTTCGTGGATGTGCCGCTGAGCGAGGCTCACGACTTCCTGGTGCTCGGCTCGGACGGACTGTGGGATCATGTGCCGGAGTCTTTGGTCGTCGATACGGTCTATGAGTGCCTTGGCGATCCCACCACCCAGCTCGAAGACATTCCCAAACTCCTTGTGGACGCCGCCAAGGAGCGCGATTCACAGGATAACATCAGCTGCATTCTGGGTGCCGCTCAAGCCACGCCCACAAATTGGGCTGCGCTTGGGCAATTGAATTTTATTTTTGCTTTGTTAGTTGCATTGTTGTCTGTATACCCTGAACCCTTTGAAAATGTGTAAAAAGGGTATCCGTCCGTCTGTCTGTCCGTCCGTCCGTATGTAGAACGCCTAGATCTCAGAGACTATAAGAGCTAGAGACTCCAGATTTGGTACATAAGCTCGCCTAATCCCTAGGCAGTACAAATTAGTTTCAAATTTTCGATAACTCTTCCCGTTTCCCATATACACATGTTATCGATAACAACAAAATCTTGAATTTGGAAAACTTTGTGATGCAGTTTGAAAGTTTAGACGAAATAATGACAATCTGTAAAAAATTTATCGAAATCGGTTGAGAAACACCGGAGATATGCAGCATTGAAGTTTAGTCAAGCGTTAAGTATAGGGTTCAGGGTATCGTCTAGTCGGTATTTCTCGACTAGAGCCTTCTTAATTGTTTTTGTTTATCATGTATATAGCTTTAAGAATGCAAATGTTGGAATGATTCTAGCTTTAATCGTTCTCATATGTGCCTGTGGCGCCCCAATTAGGTTGCCTCTCGAATAAGCTCAAACACACAAATATATATGTTGCATGCCACACACACACAAACACAAACACACACACATACACACATCTATTTACACATACACTAAAAGTTAACATTGTTTATAAAAGTGCTTCCCAACAAATATTTTGATTGCTGTACAGTACATATATATACATATATATACTATATATACATATATATATATATATATATCTATTTATGCAAATATTATATATCTGCCCAATTGACAAAACTCCAAAAACAACGAACGCTCGATTTTCCGAGCATTAGCATAAATTATAACTTAAAATTTATAAACTAATCTAATACATATAATATCTAATACCCTTTCTACTACAATTTCTGTATTGTTTTTCAAAATGCAGTATTCAAAAACCTTTTGTATTCGGGCACAACAAGTTAAACCTGTTTAATCATGTAACATATTTTAAGTTTTTAAGCTTTAAAGTTCGAAAAATGTTATAATTTTTATCCCTTTGCCAAAACTTGAAACTTTTCTAAAACTAAGCAAATCTATCAACATACTATATATATAGTAAAAAACATATATATCTCTAGAATGATTTGTCAATTGGGTATTGGCCCAGCAAGTTTTTAAAAACCTATACAAAACATATTTACAATCTGCGCACACACAAACACACCTGTAATCAGCGTTATTGTTGAGAATCCCACACTGAATAAGTACCTTTTTATACACATTCAAAACTATATATATATAGATATGTCAAGCATTTTAACAAGAACATTTTTTAAAACTCAACACAAGCAAATTGTTTACAAGTTTTTTATTGAAATAAAGTTCAAATCGCATAAGTTGAAGAGATAAACCTAATATATAAGTCTGTTCATTTATATACTAAATGCATATTTATACTTTGTTATATTTATTTTTATACCCTGAACCCTTTGAAAATGGGTAAAAAGGGTATAATGGTTTTGTGGAAGGGATGTAACAGGCAGAAGAAAGCATTTCCGATCACATAAAGTATATATATTCTTGATCAGCATCAACAGCCGAGTCGATATAGTTTCGATAACTTTCCGATACACATGTTATCGATAACAACAAAATCTGGAATTTGGAAAACTTTTTGATGCAGTTTGAAACATTAGACTAAATAATTATAATCTGTGAAAATGTTATTGAAATCGGTTGAGAAACACTCGAGATATGGAGTAGTTAAGTAGTTAAGAAAGTAAGATCTCAGAGACTATAAGAGCTAGAGACTCCAGATTTGGTACATAAGCTCGCCTAATCCCTAGGCAGTACAAGTTTGTTTTAAATTTTCGATAACTCTTCCCGTTTCCCATATACACATGTTATCGATAACAACAAAATCTTGAATTTGGAAAACTTTTTGATGCAGTTTGAAACATTAGACGAAATAATGATAATTTGTGAAAATTTGATTGAAATCGGTTGGGAAACATCGGAGATATGGAGTATTGAAGTTAAGAAAGTAAGATCTCAGAGACTGTAAGAGCTAGAGACTCCAGATTCGGAACATAAGCTCGCCTAATCCCTAGGCAGTACAAGTTTGTTTTAAATTTTCGATAACTCTTTCCGTTTCCGATATATACATGTTATCGATAACAACAAAGTCTGGAATTTGGAAATCTTTTTGATGCAGTTTGAAACATTAGACGAAATAATGATAATTTGTGAAAATTGTATCGAAATCGGTTGGGAAACATCGGAGATATGGAGCATTGAAGTTAGGAAAGTATGCACTATACACACACACACACTCACACATACTACATATATGGTTCAGTGTATAGTCTAGTCGGGATTTCTCGACTAGAGCCTTCCTACTTGTTTAAAACTCAACACAAGCAAAATTGTTTACAAGTTTTTTATTGAAATAAACATTGATATATATAGATATAGATATTGAAGATATAGATATTGATGATATAGATATTGAAGATATAGATATTGAAGAGATAAACCTAATATATATGTCTGTTATATGTACAAAATGCGATTCATACTTTGTTATAATATTTATAGTTGGATTTTGATGACCGGAACTACCTGCCCGCGTTGGGTGGCTGTTGCTGGTGAGGATTGTAGGGCGGGTGCTGTGGATACATGTGTGTGTGTGTGTGTGGTGGTGGGGGCATGCCCATGGACATGGGCATGGGTGGAGGCATTGCATAGGGATGTGGTGGAGGTGGTGGCGGCGGCTGCATATAGCCATAGCCTTGCTGCTGCATGGGAAACGCCAGGCCGGGCATCATATTAAAGTTGGCCGCCGGCGGATGATAATTGTGATAGTAATTGGAGTGCCAGCTGCCCGGATTATAGCTGGGATGATAGTTGTACTGGGAGTCGCGAGCGGGACTCTGTGGTGGTTGCAACTGTTGCTGTTGCTGCTGCTGCTGCTGATTGCCATTCTGATAGCTTCGTCGATTGTTTTGTTGGCCGCGTCGTCCTCGCTGTCTGGCTGGCGCCACGGAGACCTCCGTGGATTCAGTCGCAACGGTTTCTATCGAATCCGTGGAATTGGTGCGCTCACGTTGACGCTTCTTGCGCAGCTCCCAGCGCGCATCGCGCTCCTCCTCATCGTCGGAGTAGTCAATAAACCTGGCCGGCGGCTCCACATCATGCTCCCAGGAGGCATCCGAGCCGCGCACCTGCATCAGCTTGGACAAAATCACGAACTGAGTGTGCTCCGTCTGTGGAGCACAGTAGACAATGTCGCCAATGTTGATGCCACGATCCTTGATGTGCTGGTTGCTGTTGAAGCGCACACAGTAGAGCGGATCTGTCACCTGGCCGAGCACATCGAAGACCTGGCCGAGCACTTTGCGTCCCTTGTCCAGGAACAGCACCGTGTCCAGATCGAACAGCATGGAATTGGGCAAGACACTAACCAGCACCAGTTGATCCACTATCGATTGCACCTTGCCCAGCTCAATGCACTCGTCCTCCGGCACAGTAATCTCCAGCTGATCAATTGGCGGCAACTCGTCCAGCATCATTTCGCCACGCACCTTGGGCGGCTGCCGGCGACGTGGTCGCGTGCCATCCTCATCCTCCTCGTCGTCATCCTCGTCCACTTCCTCCGTATTTATGCGCTTATCGATTTTCTTGCGCAGCACAGTCAGATACTCGCCCTCCGAGTCGGTGTCCGGGTTGCTGCTGCTGCTGCCGGAGCTCACAGCAACTACCTCGCGTGGTCCTGTACTGGATGTAGTGTATTGGACGGGCACTTCCACTACATCGTCATTCTCGCCGTCGCTATCGGCCAGTTTGTGTACAGTTTCTGTATCCGTATCCTCCCCATCCGAGCTGTATGCAGCTAGCAAGCCGAGTCCACTTGTTGATGGGGTTTCTGCCGATGCAGCTTCCACATTTGATGTCGTCTCGCACTCCATTTCAGTTAGGGTATCCCCTTGGGGAGGATTAGCTGCAGCAGGTGTAATTACCTCAACTGAAATGATGGTAGGTTCCTTGGGTAGCTCTGGTTCGAGCTCATTGGGTAGCTGTGGTTCGAGCTCCTTGGGTAGTACTGGTTCGGGCGCATCGCTTCCAGCTTCTGTTGTTTAAAACAATCAAATGTTTAAGTTAAAAGTGAAATCTTTCTAGTCGGAATCTTAACTTGCCTTTACCTTTTGGGTTTACTGTATTAGTTTCTACAATACCGGATACCAGCTCCTTGTTGACTTCAGCTATTGCCGTTGCTTCCATAGATTCATCAATTTTAGGCGTGGTTTCTGTCATCTCAACTTCTTGGTCAGCAATAGAAGTTGATGCCAGTTCATCTGCTGCAGTTGGTACTATTTCGGCTGCAGCAACTTCTATAACAGTTGTTGGTGTATTTGCCGCTACCTTTTCCATTGTAACAGCTCCCAGCTCGTTGCTTACTGCAGCTATTACCTTTGCTTCCTCAGATTCATCAATTTTAGGCGTGGTTTCTGTCATCTCAACTTCTTGCTGAACAATAGAAGTTGATGTTTCTGCGGCAGTTGCTACTTTGGGTACAACTATTTCGGCTGCAGCAGTTTCTGTAACAGTTGCAGTTGTATTTATCGCTTCCTTTTCCATGTCGGCTGGCAACGATTCTGGCTGCACAGCTGCCATTGCTTCAAATTTTGTTAAAAATTGTTTTTCCTACAGCAACACGTTTATTCGCTTACTCGCACGTGTTTTGATTCAAAGCAACAAAAAACTTATCGCTTGTGATGTCGATAGATGGCATCGATTAGTATCGATGCCAGAGAACATGCTGTGATGACACCTAGTAAATTATGCTGAAATCATAAGTTCGTTAAATAAAATTCAAAAAATTATAAAATTATTGCGTAAACTTGCACAGAACTTTATTCATCAATTGAATGTTTTTGCGTGTTTTTCTAACAATTCGTATCGATACCAAAGAACATGCTGTGATGACACCACATGAAAGAACTAGCAAATTATGCTGAAGTAATAAGTTCGTTAAATAAAATGCATAAAATTATTAAATTATTGCGTAAACTTGCACAGAACTTTATTCATTCTTCTATTAAAAACAATTGAATTTTTTTGCGTATTTTACTAACAATTCGCATTACAAAGATGGCATCGATACCAGAGTACATGCTGTGATGACACCATGTGAAAGAACTAGTAAATTATGCTCAAATCATAAGTTCGTTAAATAAAAGTCATATAATTATTCAATTATTGCGTAAAATTGCACAGAACTTTATTCATTCTTCTATTAAAATCAATTGAGTATTTTTTGCGTATTTTACTAACAATTCGCATTACATAGAGGCATCCAGAAGTATCGATACCAGAGAACATGCTGTAATGACACCATATGAAAGAACTAGTAAATTATGCTGAAATCATAAGTTCGTTAAATAAAAATTCAAAAAATTATTTATTTTTTGCGTAAAATTGCACAGAACTTTATTCATTCTTCTATTAAAATCAATTGAATTCGCATTACATAAAAGCATTTTTAAGCTAGTTAGTGCTAAGCTAATGGACTTGCTAAAGGCAAAAACAATCATAAATATAAAACATTAAATTCGAAGCTTATAAATAATATTACACGTTTTCCATTAAAAATTAAGCTTAAAAACTTTGTACATTTTTTTTTGTTGTGGAATGCATTTGAAGCGGCGTGTTCGTTGCGCAGTTTTTCTAATATTTTTTTTCTGATTTTTTTTTTATCAAACATTTTTTTTTGATTTTTTTTTATCTTTGGTAAAAAGTACCTTCTCGAAATATACAAGTGGTAAGTTATTACAAAATAGAGATATTTTGTGTGTGTTTTTCGAGTTTAAAATAAGCACGTTCTTTTAAATTTAATAACGTTAAAGACGGCTAAGCTATATATATATATATATATACTTGAGAGAAATGTTCAGACGGCTATCTGAATATCTTATTTATAACGTTACTTTTTGCTAAGGCAGAGTTACATAGTTGGAAGATGTTCACGTTATATATATATTCGACTTAATATGTTTTTTGAAAATATTCAAGATGAGTTTTTTTGTGAAACTAAATCTAAATGTGTTTGTTAATATGTGTGTTAATATCAATGTTTTGCCTTATGGTTTTTTATGGTATTACCATGTGAGATATGTGAGAAATGTGTATGTTTGTTCGAAAAAAACGAACTAAGCTAAATTATTGAGATTCAAAAAAATAATATCGTTCAATTCAAGCATCTGAGTTCAAGTTCTAAGCCTTCCAATCCAAACGATATTCATCGACCAGCAGCAAATGTTGATGGATTAGCCAACCTGAATAATATAAAATATTTATATATATATTTTTATTCGAATAGTTTTACTTGACTTACCCTCCTTTTGGGCTAAATTTAGAAACTCCTGCCATTTGCCTTGAATATCCCAGTATTGTTCCTTAATCTGATTTCGATCCTGCAGATAGGAGACAGCAAAAAAGTATGCCTTCAAGACATCCTGCGGACGCGTATCAAAGTGCAGATAGACGCCCAAATGTTTCTTGCTCTCCGCAATGATGAAGCGCTCATGTGGATCAAACGAGGAGACAATGTTCTCAATAACACTACTGCTCTTATACTCGTCTATGAGATTCTTAACACTTAGTCCTAGGCGTATGTTAAGGGATACAGATACCGTTTGGCCAACAGTCACGCGCTCCATTTTATTGACCTGGCAGAAAGGGAATCAAATTAGTGATAAGGTTTCTAAAGATTGGTCGGGGAACAGGGGTACATTACCCCTTTTTGGATAAAAGTGAAATTTCTGGGGGTAAAAATGACTTTTGTGAGTAAAGAGAAAATATTTTTTTTTGTTCTCCTTTTTTTTATTTTATTTTATTTTTATTTATTTTTACTTTTTTTTATATTATTTTATTTTTACTTTTTTTTTATTTTTTTTTATTTTTATGTATTTTTTTATTTATTTTTATTTTTTTTTACTTTATTTTTAATTTATTTTATTTATTTTTTATTTTATTTGTATTTATTTTTTTATTTATTTTTATTTTTTTTACTTTATTTTATTTATTTTTATTTTTATTTATTTTTATTTATTTTTATTTTTTTTTTTATTTTGTTTTATTGTATATATTTTTTTTTTTATTTTTTTTTTTTATATATTTTTTTTGCCACTGTCAATTCCACAAATATATTTTGGGGTAATGATTAACAAAGTTCCCCGACCGCTGGTCTATAGGAATCGACAACTATTTAACGATTCGTTAGTACACTTACCTGCTGGGGTGTCAGCATGTGTGACGAACGAAAGAATTCCTCCAGGGCAATCAAGTAACGGGACTCATTAAACGTGCGCAAACAGATGGAACGCACAGCCTTAAGATTAGCGTACAGATGCAGCGTGACGACAATGTAGAAGACCGTATAGAGCATAGCCTGGCTCTTGATCATGGTGAGCAGATAGAGTCCAACGAAGGAGGCAACCAGATTGACACAAGTCTCCTGCGAGCTATCCTTGGAGGCGACATCAGCCAAATTGCCACGCACCGCATGATGTTGCGTCAGGGCCGAACGGGTGGCGCCACCGGCCACGCCTACAATCGCCTTCAACATCGTTGAACCGCACAGGATTTGCGTACTAAAGTGTGGGTATTTGGGAAGCACATAGATTTCAATGCCCATGGCAAGATCGTTGAGAAAATCGGCACGTAGTCGCCACTTTTTCGAATCCACATCCAATTGACTGCCCTTCCACCAGGCAAACAGTATGCGTCCCACATGCCCGCTGCCCTCCTTCAGTATCCATGTCACCGTGGCCGAATATGCATTCACATTCTCGCTGCCCACACCGATGCCCTTGAGGATGGCATGGGTGCAAAGAGTACCGCAAATGGTGCTGCAGAAGGCCTGCAATGTGTCCCATATTTGATAGACGGCGTAGTCCTCCGACACCGAATCCGGATAGCCTTTGGGCAGAAACACATTCTGCAGCAGACGCAAGAGCATGAACTTCTCCTGTATTACCAGCTTATCGCCACGTAGAGGCACACGCACAATATTGCTTTGATCTGTCGGATTAGATGCTTGCATAATTGTTGAAATGTTGTAGAAGTTAGCAGTTACTTACCTGCCGGCGTCACATAAAGTATTTCCTCGCCTTTGGTGCCATATTGCTCGCGAAAATGTATTTTCATGGTTGGACATTAATTCGACGCAGTTGTTAGCTTAACATAAATCCAGAACGACGCCCAGCGCTTGCACACTGCCTGCGCACCAGCCGTATACTAAATGATAGACGAAGCACAGACGAAAATGCAAATTTAACATTAGCTGTAATGTTATTTACAGCGGGCGGCTGTTAAACCAATTCCAAATGTATTACATTCTCATTGAAAACAACTGTAAATTTATTTAACACATGAAGGAAATTTTTAAAAGCAACAAAAATAATAAATTATGCAGATACATACTTTATTTGGAAAATTCCTGTTTCCCGGAAACCACGCGTTGTTTTATTTATGCGCCCAAAAAAAAAAATAAAACCCAAATTTAAGTTTAATGTTTAAATTGTTTTTTTTTTTTGTCGCAATGAAACTGCAGACAATGAAAAACAAATCAAATTCAAACGGTAAATAATTAACAGATAGCATTTATGACGTTGCTGTTGCTTAAATGTAAATTGAATGTGGCAACACTGTAATTTCCCCACATAAAGTATGGCAACGCTCATGCCTACGAAAAGAGATAAAAGAGAGGAAACAAAACAAATCAGCCATTCAACAACTTGAAGCACAACATAAAAGTTCGAAGCAAAGAAAAACATTAAATCCCCCAAAAGGGAAAGCAAATTAATTAATTAACATAAACGACAAAAGAGTGTTAATAATTAACAAAAATTATCGCAATTGAACAGTTTAAAGTCTGAGAAAGTATTCTAAAATTAAAGTGTGATTTTGTGACAGCAACAAAAAAAAAAAACAAAGTAAACTTTTGGCAACTAGTTGACAAATTTCACTAGTGAGCTCCGCAAGGCTACACAACAGAAAATACAGCAGGCAATGTCATTAGAGGATATCAAAGCAACTATACGCCGTTTTCCGAAGCTCCTTGGCGGCATTGGCATTTTGACCACGTAAGTAAAAAGCAAATCAGTGAAACCAACAACTGCAACAAAATACACGTTTAACTATAAATTAAAAATGCACAAACTATAAGTTAAAAAGGGGCTCGTCATTACAAATTCAAGCAGTTTCAGGTATATATATATATAGCGCCACTTGGCCCTGAAACTAGTTAGTTTATCTAGAGTACAAGTGCACTAGCAAACGTAAACAACAACAACATAAACAACATATCAAAATGCATTTTCCGCATTCTAGCCAGCAACAGCCGATAGCACCTGTGACGTCATTTGTTTACAGCAACTACGAATTATTCATTCTGCACAGTCTGACCAACTGCCAACTGTTGTTGTTGTTGTTGTTGATGTTAACACAAATGCGATCAAAACAAACGTACGATTTTGAGAAAATGAGATAGCACGATAGTGGTTGTTATTGTTGTGGTTGCTTTTATTCGTCTTTTTGCTTGCTGTACTTCGACTTGTGCGTAACAGCTGTTCAAGTTTCACACACACCCACAACTAACCGCACACAAGCAAACAAACCGGTCGACACTATAGTGCGTAGTAGTTTTTGCACAAAACCCCCCACGAATAAAGTTGTGTTTGTAAACGTTGTTGTTGTTTATTCTTTTAGTTGAAATCTGCGCGTGTGGCGCTAATTGCCTTGGCATTCGATAAACAAAAAGGCCATTAAAAAAAAAATAGAATGTAAACAAATGTTAATTTTTATTTTTTTTAATTAAAAAAGAAAAGTGCAATGTAATATTATGCTTAAAATAATTGTTAATGCTAAATAGTTGCAAAAAGCATATGTACATATGTATGTATGTCACTTCTAATTTAGGTGAATATCTCATACATTACGAAATCCGTTATTTTCGCTAAAATTCACCGTAAAAAAAGGTGGCCAGATCTGACGAGCAAAAATCTTAGGTGGCAACCCCGAATAAGATTTATGACGTGCCCACTTTTATAAAAATAGACAACATTGTTGTTGTTTATTTGCACGTTTCTGGCAATAACAGCGAAAACAAAAACAAAACAAATAGTTGGCAAACGATCTAACTGCCGCAATTTGGGTCAACAATAAACAACAACAATAAATAACAACAAATAATATTGTGAATAACAACTATTCGTATATTTTTAGCGCCGGCATCATTCTCTACGAGACACCGCATATCCGGAAATACCTCGCCCAATATGTGGACAAGAAGCAGCAGGAGCCGGACAAGCGTCGCACCGAATACATCTACATTAAGTATCACATATATCGCGAGTCCATGCGCAAGCTGCAACAGAAGCAAGAGGACGAAAAGAAATGGATCAGCGTCATCATTAATCCCATTGGCAAGTGGTGGAAGGCAGCGAAGCATTCGGTGGCCTGGCGCCTGCTAAATATTGCCCAAACCGGCAGTCAGGCGGAACGGCTCAAAGCCGTGCAGCAGCTGGTTTGCATGGATCATCTCAAGGATTGGGACTTTCGTCATCTGGCACAGATCTGCGATGCACGCACTTCCGTCTCGCTGGCTCGATCCGGCGCCGATATGCGTTGGTTTATGCCAGTGCCCCGGCGCGGCTGCATTAAGAATCCCAAAATGCTGCTCTCCGAGCTCCACCTGATGCTGGCTCATCTGCGTCCATCGTCCTGTGTGGATCACTTTTTTAGCAAATATTTTCCAGATCAAAAAAATATCGTAAGTGTCAACTCTTTTCTACCTATGGAGAACACCTTATCCATTATATTTATTGCAGGACGATCCCAATGAGTATTTCACGCCGGATCAGAACCTGATTATCAGCGTGCAGGACTCGGATTTGCTTAAGGAAATCATCTCCTTTCTGCATCACATCACCAAGGATCCCGATATTGCCGCCAAGGTCATGCACCACGGCGGCCTCATGCATTTAATGGAGTTGCGCAAGATATTCGCCGACGACAACGAGACGCTATCGACGCTATGCAAAGTGCTGGCCAATCTGTCACTGGCTCCGGACGCAGTGGAGCATTTCTTTGCCTCCGGCTGGGTGGGCGCCCTGGCCGAATGGCAACAGTGTCCAGATCTGCGCCTGCAAGTCATCTCCGCCAAGGCCATGGCCAATCTCGATCACGATGATCCCAATCAGTTCACCTATCCGCCCAATGTCTATCCCCTGCATCCCCGCGTACGCACGCGCCGCCAGCCCAAGGCCGACATTGTCTTCATACACGGCCTGCTCGGCGGTGTCTTCATCACCTGGCGGCAGCGGGATCGCAAGCCCACGGAACTGGGACTCTATGGCAAAAATGCATTCTACACCAGCGAAACGGACGACGTGTTCCTTGTGGGCGAGCAGAAGCGCAACGGGAGCAGGCAACTGCTTAAGGGTCAGCAGTCCAAAAAGCTGGTTCCCACCCAAGCACAAGCCTCAGGAGAAGCAGCCAAGCCCAATGAGACGCCAACTGCATCCAAAGGTAGATCCAACAATAATTCAATACTTAACTTTTTATACCCTGAACCCATTGAAATGGGTAAAAAGGTTATAATGGTTTTGTGCAAAAGTATGTAACAGGCAGCAGGAAGCATCTCCGATCCCAGAAAGTATATATATTCTTGATCAGCATCAACAGCCGAGTCGATCTCAGAGACTATAAGAGCTAGAGTCTCCAGATTTGGCACATACGCTCGCATTATCCCTAGGTTTCTCAAGTTTGTTTTAAATTTTCGATAACTCTTCCCGTTATATATACGCATGTTATCGATAACAACAAAATCTTGAATTTGGACTCCAGATTTGGAACATAAGCTCACCTAATCCCCGCGCAGTACAAGTTTGTTTTAAATTTTCGATAACTCTTACCGTTTCCGATATACACATGTTATCGATAACAACAAAATCTTGGATTTGTAAAACTTTCTGATGCAGTTTGAAAGATTAGACTAAATAATGACAATCTGTGAAATTTTAATCGAAATCGGTTGAGAAATACCGGAGATATCGAACATTGAAGTTAAGAAAATGAAGATCTCAGAGACTATAAGAGCTAGAGACTCCAGATTTGGAACATAAGCTCGCCTAATTTCTAGGCAGTACAAGTTTGTTTCAAATTTTCGATAACTCTTTCCGTTTCCGATATACACATGTTATCGATAACAACAAAATCTTGAATTTGGAAAACTCTTTGATGCAGTTTGAAACATTAGACGAAATAATAATAATCTGTGAAAATTCTATTGAAATCGGTTGAGAAACACAGGAGATATGGAACATTAAAGTTTAGTCAAGCGTTAAGTATAGGGTTCAGGGTATAGTCTAGTCGGGATTTCTCGACTAGAGCCTTCATACTTGTTATTAATATTCCATATAACTTTTGCAGATGCTCTGCTGAAGACCAGCAAGAAGGTGGAGGAGAAACGTCTGAACATCAGCGATGTGGCGACCAAGGAGTTCGTCGAGACCTTGTACAATGAGGCGGAGCTGGATTCGGATTGGGAGGTAGTGCATCCAGATATACCGCTGGAGGCGAACGACAATTGCCGCGGCATGTTCAGTGTGTCCGGCAATGAGTGGACGAATCAGGATACGAGCGAGGAGTACACCAACTGCTGGCCCATGGAATGGCTGCCCGATGACTATCCAGACTCGCGGTAAGTCTCTCCCAAATTTATTGCTAAAGGAAAGAAAAAATATATTTTGCATTTGCAGGATCATTGGCATTGATTATACCTCCGCGGTTACGGAGTGGTCAGCGAACTTCACCAAGTACTGTCCCTGCGAGAAGGGTCAGGGACACATTGATGTGCGGGCGAGCACGCTGCTGGAGCGGATTGCCACCGCGGATGTGGGCAATAGTCGTCCCATTGTATGGATAGGTCATTCCATGGGCGGGCTTCTGACCAAGCTCATCTTACTCAAGTCGGTGGATGCAATGGAACCCCAAGTCCAACAGCTGGCCAAGAATACCAAGGGTATTGTGTTCCTGGGCACACCGCATCGCGGCTCATCCATTGCCAAATGGAAGCAGCATATGCAAATGATACTCTCGCCCTCGATCGAGGTCAAGGAGATGGAGGAGAACTCGCCCAAGCTCTTGGAGATGCATCGCCGCTTCATGGGCTGTCTCCATACCTGTCTGCGACACGTGAATGTGGTCAGCGTCGCCGAGGGTTCACCCACCATGCTCACCACATTCAAGTTCCCGCTGCGCATCGTCACCGCCGAATCCTCGCGCATCGATTTCGGCGACTTCTTTCTGCTCAAGGACGATCATCTCAGCCTGTCCAAGCCCATCTATCGCCAGTCGTTCCTCTACCAGCGACTGCTCCACGTCATCAGCGAGGCCATCAAGCAGAATGGCGAGACTCCAACCAACCCAGATGACCAGCAATTACCCACAAGCATCGATCTGCTCACATCCCATATTACGGCTGCTGTGCTGAAGGGCGCCAAAGGACTCATCGAGTTGCTGCCACGTGTTGCACTGCGTTTTACCACCTAGAGCACACTTACACACGCCTGTACCCTGCACCCACACACACACACACACACACATATATACACATCCCCCCGCAGCAAGCAATCCTTATTTATATCATTGACCAAAAGTATTTCTATTAAGCTGATCGTGTTAAACTATATTTAAATCCTTCTTAGACTACGCTTAACTACAAATAAATAAGTAAATATGTTAAACCTTTACGACGCCTCCATTTGCTTGGCCCTCAGTCGCTCCTGGGCCAAGCGACGATTCTCCGCAATGCGCGCCACTTGCTCCGACGATAATTTTGGCGTTGCCGGCAAGGGTTCACCATAGTCGCTGGCATCGTCAGGATATGGCGTGGATACAATCACATTTCTGGAGAAGGATGGCGTCGCCACCAGCGTGCTGCTCGTCGTGGACAGCTGGTGTCTATGGACAGCCGGCGTGCGTGGCGCCAGCTTGGACATGGCTATCTGTTCGCCCAGCAGCGCATCGAATTCATCGAATGGCTCGGCGGCCACATTGTTATCCTCATCGCTGGCATTCTCGTGGATTTCGTGCTGCTGCTCCATTAGCTCCTCGAGCTGTCCCAGGCGATAGCGTGTCATGTGCACCTGCAGTGGTTTCTTCCTGCCCAGACGCTCAATGTTGTTGAGCACGTCGTCGAACTTGTAATTGGGATACATGCGATGTGCCCAGTGCTGCAAGCGCCGCAAGATCTCATTAAGATCAGCCTTTTCGTGTGCCTTGCCCTTGAACTGTATGTCCTTGAAATAGTGCTCGATGGTGTGCAGGCCACGTGGACCGCGCAGTGTGTCCACGGTAAGGCGGGGACGTGGATTACGCACTGCACGCTTTTTGGGCTCCACTTTGATAGCAGCTTCTTCCGCATCATCATCGCCGAAGAGTTTCTCGCCCGCTTCGCCATCGCTGGGCAGTTGATCATTATCATCATCGTTGACAATGTTACCGTTAAACAGGTCGTCAACCCCATCTTCACCAAATATAGATGCCATTGCAGCTTGTGCAAAACCACCACTAGACGACGATACATGAAATAACAAGCTGCTTTGCCGCCATTTTTCTTCTTCTTGTTATTGACATTCACTGGCGACGTGCACACGTTTCAGTGGGCTGCCAACCTGTGCGATGTAAGCTATCCCTTTGTTACATAAGTTTTGTACGTGTTTGCTGTTTAATTTCCACTAATTAACTTTATACATAATTTACATAAATATTGAAATGCAATTCTGAGCGAAGATACGAATTTTCAAAGAGTTAAATGTGTTAGAAACTAGCAGCGTTGGCAGCGTGGCACTGTTTAGCAACCCTGCCTTTGTGTGGCCTGGCAACACCAGTCAACGCCATACTTCTGAAATGCTTTTTTTTCGTGCCAGTTTATTTAATCCGCATAATTCTTACAAACGGCGCAAACAAGTGAAAATAAGTGTTTCGAAACCAATTTCAATGTAAATTGGCACTAATCATAATGTCAACGTGTTCAACACGCTAGTACTTTACACAAATACAATAATTCTGCACAAAAAATTGATATCAAGAAAAAAAAAGTTCGAGTGTGGTGAATTTCAGCGCAATCACGCATTTTCTATGCCCATCAGCTGCGGCCGCTGTCGACCAAAAATTTAATAAGCGTTCGCGGTGAGAGTAATGTGCAGCAATATTTTGTAAACAATCAACGCAACATGGATCAGCGTTACAATTGGGGCGCCTACGGCCAGCAGAGATATGGCGGCGATCCACCCTACATGTACGGGCCACAGTATGAACCACACATGCCACTAACGAACTGCTTTAAGCAGTCCTACTGCAACTTCCCGCGCCATAATAACAACTACTACAAGCAAGCAGAGCCGCCGGCGCCCACACACTGGCAGCCAGCTCCACCAGCACCCCCGCCACCACCAAACTTCCAGCAACCAACATTCACAAATCCCAACGCCTCGCAGCAAGCGCAAGCGCAAGCGACTTCGAGCAAAAGCAATAATACGGATGTGGTCACACTGATTGTCGAGAACAACAACCTCAAGCGCATGATTGTGCTCCATATGAGTCTGCTGCAGGAGCAAACCGATAAACTCGAGAAAAAAAACAAACAACTGGATGAAAGGAAAACGCGCATAGACACGTTGGTGGCACAGAAACAGGAGCTACTGCAGCAAGTGGCCAGATTGGGCCACACCATCGAGGAGCTGCGCACGCACAGGCGTCGCTCCAACAAGCGTGCGGCGAACGAAGATGTGGCGCCCAAGCCGAAGGTCGCCTGCTTTGTGGAGAATCAAACCCAGACGGAGCAGGTGCTGGTGGATCAGCTGCAGCAGGTGGTGCAGGAGCCAGTGCATCATCAGTGCTATCAGCCGGCACAGCCATCGCCGCAGCGCAGCAAGCACGCGCCCAATGTGATTGTCACCTCGGTCACGGAGCTGCCGCCGACGACGCCCATGAAGGGTCGTGGTGGTGGGTTTAATGGCGGGAAAAAGATCAGCACCATTATACTGCATCGTGTCAATCAGGAGTCCAGCAGCCTGCAGCTGCAGGAGGAGGAGCAGCAGCAGGAGAAACAGGAGCACGATGACGAAGCGGATCAGCTGCAAATCGATGAGGATTTGCAAACGAACATGCAGGAACAGCAGGAACAATCATTCCTGGAGGCGGAGCAGCTGCACCTGCATGATGAGCATATCTTTCACGATGGCCTGGAGACGGTCATTGGCGCCGAGGAGGAGCTGGGCGCCGTGGAGGAACTCAACGATGGCAACAACATCAACAATGGCCACATGATACAAATCTCTGACATGGGTCATGTCGTGGGACACATTGACATTGAAAGACTGGTAAGCTTTAAGGCTTCCTTTGATTTATTATCATTAACCATTTCCTTTTCTAGCGCCGCATGGGCATCAATTGTGTGAAGCAAAGCGAGCGGGAACAGCAACAGATGCATCTTTTTGAGGCGCCACAGCTGTTGCAAACGAGTGGCGAGGATGATGTTGTCAATGCGTTTCTGCAGACGCAACAATCGGATATAGTCATGGCGCCGGAACCGAGTATAACAGATTCAGCACAGGGAGTAAAGAGCACCAAAAAGGTTCGAACCTTTGCTAAAACCCGGGTTAATCAGGTGGTGCGGAAGCTGCCCACGCTGGAGAACTCGAAGAGAGTTGAAAATGCTGCCAATTATAAGCCCATGTTGAGCAAGGATCAGGAGCACAAGCGACAGGAGGCGGAGGAGCGGGAAAGGGAGCGGGAGCGTGAGAGGGAAAGGGAGCGGGAAAGGGAACGAGAGCGGGAAAGGGAGCGAGAGAGGGAGCGGGAGCGGGAGCGGCAGTTACTCATCCAACTGAAGCAGGAACAGGCGGAGCAGGAGCAGAAACTGCAGCAACAAAAGCGTTTAGAACAGTTACAGCTGGAGCAGCAGCGGGAGCAGCAGCGGGAGCAACAGCGGGAGCAGCAGCGGGAGCAACAGCGGGAGCTGGAGCTGGAGCAGGAACGGCAACAACAGCAGCAGCTGATGGAAGAACAGCTCGAAAAGGAGCGCGAAAAACAGGAGCAGGAGGAACGCGCCAAACAGTTGGAGCAGGAGCGTCAACAGCAGCTGGTGCGGGAACAGCTAAAGCAGCAAGAGGAGGAGCGAAGGGAACAACTTCAGAAGCAGGAGCAGGAGCGACGGGAACAGCTGAGAAAACAGGAGCAGGAGCATCGGGAACAGTTGCGAAAGCAGGAGCAGGAACAGACGCGTCAGGAGCAACTTCAGAAGCAGGAACAGTCGCGTCAGGAGCAACTTCAGAAGCAGGAACAGTCGCGTCAGGAGCAACTTCAGCAGCAGGAACAGGCGCTTCACGAAGAGCTCCTGCAGCAAGAGCAAGAACAGATGATGAGGCGTCAGGATGAGGTGAAAAGGAAGCAGAACAAACTGCAGGAGCTGGAGCAAGCCGAACGGAAGAAGCGCATCAAGGAGAAGAAGCGCAAACAGCGCATGGAGCAGAAGAAACAGGAACGCGAGCAGAAGAAGCAGATCGAGGTGCAGAAGATCAAGGATCGGAACAAGGAGAGGCAAGAGCTGTTAAAGGAACAACACCAAAAGCAGGACAGGATCTCAGAAATGCAAACCGATGCGCAGGTGGAACAAGCGGAACCGGAACCGCAACCACACGCCGCACCCATCGAGGAGGATGAGGAGGAGGATGTGGAGGAGACGATTGTGCGACGCCTCCAAGAACACCTACAGAAGGAACAACAACGTATGCAGGAACACTTCCAGCGCGAACGTTTGCAGAGTCAACAACAACAACAACAACAACAGCAGCAACAACAACAACAACAGCCGATGGTGCGCCTCAAGAGATCACCCATGGACAGCAGCATGGGCAGCAACAGCAGTCTCATCTATCCACCACTGCCCCAAACAACAACAACAACCGTTACACCCTCTTCCACCATGACGCCAGCTCCAACTCCACCACCCACAAACGAGATTTCACCACGCCTCCGTGGTGGAAAACCCACAATAGCTACAACAGACACGCCTCTAACGCCCCAGACGAGCGGCAAGCGAAAAAGGACGCAGGCAACTGGGAATAAAATGTCCACATCCCGTTTCCTGACCACCGTGCAGCCGTACACGACCCGCTCCTGGGAGGATCAGGAGTTCCACTGCGACAACGAGTTCTTTCTGGAGGAGGCCGACGAGCTGCTCGCCGACAATCCCAGTCTCGAGATACCCAAATGGAATCTCGTCCAAGTGCCCCAGTGCGCCGACTCCACGGACACGGAACGACTGGTCGACAAGGTGTACGAGCTGCGGCACGATCGCTACATCAAGGACGAGATCGAGCGCAAGAAGCGCGACGCACGCTACAATCTCGAACAGAACAAGATCGAAGCGTTGCGCCAGCGCCACAATCAGGACGAGGTGCTCGTCCCACTGCCCCCGCTGCCCACCTCCACGTTCTATCCGCTGCCCGACGACATCGAGGGCATCGAGTTCGTCTACGAGGTGCCCGTACAAGCATTCGGCGAGAATATGCTCAATCCGTACACATCCGTACAGCCGGTACACTTTACGCTGCCCTGGCTGGCGGCCAGCACGGCGTCCACGCCCGAGGAGCGCGCCCGGGCGGCGGCCATGCCGGTGGCCACACTGGCCAGCAAAAAGCTGGCCACCAGCAAGAAGGAGGCATCGCAGCAGGAGCGCCACTCCTCCTATGTGTTCCTCAAGCGGCGCAAGCGCCAGCAGCGTCGTTGACGTCTCCTGGCGGACAACTATATATACACATAAATATATACACAAATATTTTTTTTTTATTATTAACTTTTAACTGAAAGAGTCGTTAGCTTTTAGAGACTTCAAAAGTGCATCCAGCTCCTTGGAGGGAGTAGCTACAAAACACACTGAAAAAAAAATATATTTATATACAAACATCTCTCAGCTTTAACCCTAAGCCTCCTGGAAGTATGCTGAACTCTAGACTTTTCTTTTTAAATAATAATCTATATATATAAATATTTTTTTTTTGTTTAGATTTAGTTTTTGCAATAATTAGTTTTTGTTATAATTTAAAGCCGTTTAGCTTCTTTTTGGCGGCAAAAACTGATAAATCGTGCGCTCGTTTTTTAGTTAGTTGCTCAGGTATATATCATTTGTTTCCCACATATATATATATATATATGTATGTATGTTGTATAGAAAAGTCTGATCGTTTTGTGCGTTAAAAGTTTTTAAATAGTCGAAAAGTTTATCAGTTTTTGATATGTATAAGAAGAAGCTACGGCTCACGCTTAATTCTGTCAACAAATATACATATTGTGTATATTGTTTAATTATATTATATTGACACAACAACAAACGAATTGTTTAATCTTGTATAAGACAAATAAATAAACTTGATTTACAAGCTGTACAAAAAAAAAAACCAAAAAAAATCAAAGCAAAGCAAAGTTTATTCAGTTAAAAGTTGCTTGAGCTACTTTATATATATATATATATGTTTATATATCATGGTGCAACATCTAGATAAAGTTTGAGCTACTTTATTTATTTAAGAACAGATAAATTTGTGTGTATATATATATATATATATGATTGTGAAACATCTAGCTAAAGTTTGAGCTACTTTGCCATGATAAGAACAGATGAATTTGTAAATATATATATATATATATATATATATATATTATTGTGCATGATCTAGATGAAGTTGTGTATGTCAAACTTTTCTGATTAAAGCAGGTATTACCCTGTATGTATATATATATATATATATATCATTGTGAAACATCTAGATAAATTTTGAGCTTGAGCTACTTTATTTTGCCATGATAAGAACAGATCAATTTGTATATATAAATATATATATATATATATATAAAGTTTGAGCTTCAGCTACTTTATTTTGCCATGATAAGAACAGATAAATTTGATATATATATATATAAATATATATAGATTTCATTGTGCAACATCTGGATAAATTTTGAGCTTGAGCTACTTTATTTTGCCATGATAAGAACAGATCAATTTGTATATATATATATATATATTATTATGCAAAATCTAGATAAAGTTGTGTATGTGAAACTTTTCTGTTTAAAGCAGGTATTACCCTGTATATATATATATATATATATATATGTATAGATTTCATTGTGAAACATCTAGATAAAGTTTGAGCTTGAGTTTACTTTATTTGCCATGATAAGAACAGATCAATTTGTATATATAAATATATATATATAAAGTTTGAGCTTGAGTTGCTTTATTTTGCATGATAAGAACAGATAAATTTGATATATATATATATATATATATATATATATATCATTCTGCAACATGTAGCTAAAGTTTTGTTTATGTAAACCTTTTCTGTTTGTTTTTAGCTGTAGCTTGAGTCTGTTTAACTGATAAATCCTTGAAATCAAAGGATATATATATTTTCTATATAGTTTTAAGTTGAACTGAGCAAATCGTTGGATAAGCTTGTAAGATAAAAACATAATTCTAAACCCTTTTATAGCACAATTAGAAAAATTTGAAAAAAAAAACCATTTTTTCATGCGAATTTTATTTTAGATCAATGCTGTAAAATCGCTGCAACTATATATATATATATAGATATATATTGATTAAACACAATGATAATTGAAATTATCATTATATTATATTATAATAATATAATAATAATAATAATAATATAATGATAATTTCAATTATTAAAAAAAATGATATTTGAAATTATCATTATATTATAGATATAGGAGCCGGCATTATGCCCAATATCGGACTGTAAATATATATATATATATATTGATTAAACACAATGATAATTGAAATTATCATTATATAGATATAGGAGCCGACATTCTACCCCAATATCGGACTGTAAAACTACGTAAAATATATTGTATTATACATTTAATTGTTTAACAAGTTTTAATGTAAAAAAATAACATAGTAAAGGTTAACAAACAATTAAAAAATAATAATTATATATATAACTAAACACTAAGCAAAATAAATGTAAAATGCAAATTCTCAAATACTTAATTTCTGTGAAATACTAATTGAAAAAAAAGTGTTTTTTCTGTTTAACAAATAGTAGTGTATATAGCTTTTCGTCTACTTGTTGCTCTGGGTGAGATACTGGTGAGCCGTAGTAGTCCATAGATCGTCAATGGTGTCCAGTTGCTCGCGCCAGAGCTGCTCGAGGAGTGTCCAGCCCTGGGCCTGGGTGCTCAGCACATAGTCGTTGCTGGGATGCAGGGAGTGGGTGTAGGCGCCCATGACCAGACTCTGGGCGAGGCGAGCCGCCACACAATACTTCAGATAGGCGCGCTCCGGCTCGCTGATGCACTGGACACTGGTGTAGCCGGCCAGAAAGATGCCGCCACTGGCCAAGGACTTGGCCTGCAGCATCATGTAGCTCATGGCGATGCCCAGTTCGAAGATGAGCGGCGAGCGACTCGTGTCACCAAAATCAATGACGCCCGTAACGCGATGGTCGTCCGGACGGACAGCATTCACCACAATATTCTGTTCATTGTAATCGCCGTGGATTATCTGGGACTCCAGCGTGGCCAGGACACTCAACACATTCGACTCGAACGCATCGATGATTTCCTCGCAGAGCAACTTGCGCTGATGATCCTGCAGAGCGTAGAGAAAGTCGCGCAGCTGCGGCACCGACTGCAGCATCCAGAGCGTCTTATGGGCATCGTATGCTTGGTGGGTAAAACTTTTCAATGCGCGATCCAGTTTGGCCAGATATTCACCACTTTGGTAGAGCAGATTCTTTGTCACCTCGACCTCGTGAAACATCTTGCCGGGTATATATTCCAGCAGACGCACCACATGGCCATTGCCACCCAGCTGCTCCAGGGAGTAGTAGCTGCCGCGTGCATTGGCAACGGGTCGCGGACAGTTAACGTTTTGTTTAGCTAGAAAACAAACGGTAACAGTTGTGCAAACATTTAGTGTTAAATATACATACATATATGTTTGTACTTTGACATAATGGGAAAATATTTACCTAAATAGAGCAGCAGTTGATTTTGAGCATCCACAAAGTCCTCCTTTCTCGAGTCCAAGGCATTTAGAACTTTTAGAACATAGCCTTGCGGGCAATGAGACACAATAAGTGGATTCTTTACATTGCTGAAAGTAATATATTTCAATGAAAAGACTAAAAATATTGCAAAAATGATGCATTTATAAAAAGTTTAATTCAAAGTTAATTTGCAGTGTTGGAAATGTTTGTGGTCATTTAAGGCGCAAAGTTCGTGGTGAATGGCAGCAAAGAGCAAGAAGAAGCTAGTATGTGAGTTTAATGCAAAGTAAACTTGCAGTGTTGGAAATGCTTGTGGTCATTAAATGGCGCAAAGTTCGTGGTGAATGGCAGCAAAGAGCAAGAAGAAGCTAGTATGTGATGTTTTTTGGCGGGTGAACATGCTATTGACTTAGCTGCCGAAAGTTGTGTATTTGTTTATATTAATTAGTGATTGTTGTTTATTTGACGAGTAATTCTGGACATAGCGGGCATCGGCCAAGCTGCATATAAAGGATTTGCGTGACCGTTGTCGATGATGCATTTATAAAAAGTTCAATTCAAAGTAAATTTGCGGTGTTGGAAATGTTGGTGGTCATTACTTGGCGCAAAGTTCGTGGTGAATGGCAAGCAAGAAGAAGCATTAGTATGTGGTGTCTTTTGGCGGGCGAACATGCTATTGACTCAGTGTTTGTTTATATTAATTTGTGATTATTGTATGTTTGAGGACTAATCATGGGCATAAAGGGCCTGATACCGTTCCTAAAGCCGGCATCGGCCAGGGTGCATCTAAAGGATGTGCGTGGCAGCACCGTTGCCGTCGACACCTATTGCTGGCTGCACAAAGGCGTCTTCAGCTGTGCCGAGAAGCTGTTTCGCAACGAGGACACCGATCAATACGTGCAATACTGCTTGAAATACGTGCAAATGCTAATATCGTACGGCATTAAGCCCATACTGGTCTTCGATGGGCAGCACTTGCCGGCGAAGGCGCTGACCGAGGAGCGGCGTCGCGAATCGCGAAAGGAAAGCGCAAAGCGTGCCATTCAATTGTTGCGCCTCGGGCGCAAACAGGAGGCAAATGAGCAAATGCGTCGCTCTGTGGACGTCACCCACGAGATGGCCTTGCGTCTCATCCGGGAGTGTCGCAAGCGGCACGTCGATTGCATTGTGGCGCCCTACGAGGCAGACGCCCAAATGGCCTGGCTGAATCGAGCGGGCATTGCCCAGTATATCGTAACCGAGGATTCCGATCTAATCCTCTTTGGTGCCCACAAAATCATATTCAAGTTGGATCTGACTGGCGCCGGTCTGCTCGTCGAGGCTGACAAACTCTACCTGGCCATGGGCTGTCGGCAGGATTGCTTTCAGTTCGATAAGTTTCGACGCATGTGCATTCTCTCCGGCTGTGATTATCTGGACTCGCTGCGTGGCATTGGCTTGGCCAAGGCTCGCAAGTTTATGCTCCAAACAACGCAGGACGATATGCGCATCGAACTAAAGAAAATACCAACATATCTGAATATGAAAAACCTGGAGGTGAATATATATATATAAACCATTAAAAGTTGACTCAAAAAAGAAGTGTGTGAAATCTGATAAAAAAAACAAGTAAGGAGCCTCTAGTCGAGAAACTGAACCCTATACTTATGCTTATACAGTCACTGCTTGCAAGCAGTGTGTGTGTGTGTGTATGTATACGCGTATAGTGCATACTTGCTTAACTTCATTGCTGAATATCTCCAGTGTTTCTCAACCGATTTCGATTAAAATTTTCACAGATTGTCATTATTTAGTCTAATCTTTCAAACTTCATCAAAAAGTTTTACAAATTCAAGATTTTGAGGTTATCGATCACATGTGTATATCGAAAACGGGAAGAGTTATCGAAATTTTAAAAGAAACTTGTACTGCCTAGGGATTAGGCGAGCTTATGTACAAAATCTGGAGTCTCTAGACTCGATATTCAAGATTTTGATGTTATCGATAACATATGTATATCGAAAACCGGAAAAGTTATCGAAAATTTAAATCAAACTTGTACTGCCTAGGGATTAGGCGAGCTTGTGTTCCAAATCTGGAGCATACTTCATACTTGAGTTAACTTCAATGCTCCATATCTCCGGTGTTTCTCAACCGATTTCGATACAAATTTCACAGATTATCGTTATTTAGTCTAATCTTTCAAACTTCATCAAAAAGTTTTCCAAATTCAAGATTATGTTGTTATCGATAACATATGTATATCGAAAACCGGAAAAGTTATCGAAACTTTATCGACTCGATTGTTGATGCGGATCAAGAATATATATACTTTATGGGGTCGGAGATGCTTCCTTCTGCCTGTTACATACTCTTGTACAAAACCATTATACCCTTTCTACCCATTTTCAATGGGTTCAGGCTATAAAAAGTGTGTGAAATCTGATAAAAAAAAGCTATTGTAAAAATGATTTATGCGCCAATTACACACTTAGCTGTACAACAACTTTGTAGAGTATATATAATACATATATTTTGAAGTTATTAAAATTTTTTAATATTTTTTTTTTCTTTTTAATTTCCTTTGTAATTGGTTCCAGGTGGATGACGAGTACATAGAGGGCTTTCTGAAAGCGGAAGCGACCTTCAAGCATATGTACATCTATAATCCGTTCGAGCGACGCATGGAGCGATTGTGTGCCCTGGAGGATTACGAGACTGATGAAAGCTATTGCAGCAATGCTGGCTCATTGCTGACAGATAGCGAACAGGCCTTTCATTTGGCACAGGGCAATCTGAATCCTTTTACGCTCAAGCGGCTGGACAGTTGGCATCCCGATCATGTGGATGCCACAAGGACAACGAAGCAAGGAAAACACAAAAGTATTTGGCAAAGCAGCCACGTGAAAGAAGAAGAAGTGCATCAGCCAAAGGATATCTGTGCTTTGCCCTTCAAGAAATTGGAGTACGTGGGCCAGACAGAGGCAGAGATTGAGGATAATCTGCGCCAGGAGCAGGCAAAACAAACCGAAGCGGAAGTGTTCAATATGTACAGCTTTGGGGGGAAACGCAAACGTAGTCCCAGCACTAGCGCTGAAAATTCCACACCACCTCCATCACCCGCTCCTCCAAGCTCCAAGCATCGCCACTCCAATCCCTTTGCCAAGGATACGCCACGTTCGCCGGTTGTGTGCGAGAATGGTTCCTTGCTGCGACTGCTGAGTCCCAAAAAGTGCAGCGAGGAGCGCTCCCAACCCGAAGCGACGCGAGTGAATGCTCTGAAGCGAAGCATATTCCAACAGGAGCAGCCAGCAGTGGAGGTGCGTAGTCGCTTCTTTGGCACAGGAACAGCAACAGCAACTGAACCCAAGGATCAACCAGACACCGCTCTGAAGATAACTGAAGCTGTAACCGAGATTAAGGATGCCATCATATCGATTTCAGACGAGGAGCCGAGCAGCCAGGCAGCTGCATTGCCCGTGAAACTCGCTCCAACTGCCCGGCGAGTTGGCCTAACCAAGCCCAAGGCGAAGAGCAAGCGAGCCACCAAGTCAGCCAAATTGGGCGAGAATCAAACCAAGCTGAGCATGTTTGGCTTTCAGCAAAGACCTGTCCTCAAATAATACTCAGTTTTGTTTAAGCTTTTCGTTTATTCGTTCGTTCGTTAAGTTATTTATTAAGTGACAAAGAGACTGTGAATCCCTGCCAACCAATTTACAATATTATACACTTTACAAAAATATAGAGTACTTTTATAAAAAGAAAAAATATCGTTGAAAACATTCCCCAAAAGTGCAGCAAATAAAACGCAATGAGAGTTTGGAACAGAGTTAAAGAATATTTTTAAATTTTCGATAACTCTTTCAGTTTTCAATATACACATGTGATCGATAACAACAAAAACTTGAATTTGGAAAACTTTCTGAAACAGTTTGAAACATTAAACGAAATAATGAACATCTGTGAAATTTTAATCAAAAACGGTTAAGAAACACTGGAGATATTGAGTATCGAAGTTAAGAAATCAATTTTTCACTTGTAATTCACAACTGGTTCTAGCTTTGTCAGAGTGGTATAGGTAAAAAGGGTATAATGGTTTTGTGCAAAAGTATGCAACAGGCAGAAGAAAGCAACTCCGACCCCATAAAGTATATATATTCTTGATCAGCATCAACAGTCGAGTCGATAAAGTTTCGATATACATATGTTATCGATAACAACAAAATGTTTGAAACTTTGCGATGCAGTTTGAAACATTAGACTAAATAATTGTACTCTGTGAAAATTTTATCGAAATCGGTTGAGAAACACCGGAGATATGTAACATGGAAGTTAAGAAAGTATGCACTATACGCGTACACACACTCACACATACAGTGCAAACAGTGACATAAAGTACCGTTTGTAAGCAGTTGCGTTGTATGGTTAGCTGCTTGAAAGATTTATAAATAAGTTTATCGTACGGTCTACAGAAAAAAAATGATCTATACTAAAAATATACGTCGCAGTAAGATAACAAAAGATGGCGATGCTGGCAAGGTGACCGAAAACAATAATGACAACAACAACAGTACCAGCTTCGTCAAGCTCAATTCGCCCCCAACACCCCCCGCATAACTGTAATTAATAACGCTATAAATAGCCATAGTGCGTGCTTGTGTTTATGTGTGTGTAAATGTGTATACTCATGTGTGTGTGTGTGTGTGTCTAACGTAAATGGCTGTACTCATGTGTGTGTGTGTGTGTAACGTCACGAGTGTGTACTCATGTGTGTAGCAAAAAGCCTCCTGTACTCAATGTAAACATTGATATACTATGTATGTGTGTATGTATTTTGTTTTTGCAGTCTTTGTTTGCTGATCGGCTGTCTTAGTATTTGAGCGCAGATAAGGAAGAGGTGTTCGAACTGCAGGTCAGTAATATGTATGTATTTGGCGAGTTTAATAGTTTGCAATTTGTACTAATTATGATAATTAATTATTAGCACAGATAATGAAATGAAAATAATATTTTGATTGTACTACTCACCAATCTTCTTCAATCAAATAGTTGCGATCATCATAGGCATTTAGCTCCTTCAGTTCGCTGATCGTAATCCCATAGAGACGTCGCACCAGCGGTTCCACATCCTCCGTTTCTAACTTGGGCTTGATATCGGAGCCGGGCTGCAACAACAAATCAGCATCGGATGCAGTGTTCCCATTTCTAGTTCCATTGCCATTTGTTTCTATTGTTGTTGTTGTTGTTAGTGCTGTCTTTGGTGTTGTTGTTGTCGTCTCGTTTGCCTTGCTGCTGAGCTTTGCAGCGGCATCGTATTCATGATTCAGTGTATAGGATTTTTTGGTAATGCTTGTCAGTTCCACATTGTTCCACTGTTCCATTTTTTTTTGCTGTGTAAGAAATAAATATGAACAGATCAGACTACACACGATCGCAATGTTCTCGGGTTTGTGCGCAAATGCGAAATGAATTGAATTTCAAGCGCTTCATTTGAAACGAGTTCATCGACGTCGACGTCGTCGTCGACACATCTTCATATTTTTAGGCAGTGCATATATATATGTATGTGTGTGTGTGTATGTGTTTGTGTTTGTGTTGCGCCTGTTTTATTAACCCAGCTAATTTGATTGTTTATTTAATTTTTTATAACCTTTTTATGTTTACATTTTGATTGCGACGCTACTAACTTATTTATATGTTTGCATTGGTATTTGTTGACTTTTTAGTACATTTGTATCAAACATCGGTACATTGTTATTGTTATTAACACTTATGGTTTTGCCATACTTTTATTTACCGTTTTCTTATTGGTTTGATAATTTTGACAAAAACGCAGACACAATAGTTTAATCAGAGCAGCTAAACTATCCAGAGTCGGTTTCCAGGTGCCAAAAACTATCAAACACACACACACACACACACACACCCACACATGTTCATCCATAGATCGCATAGATTATATAGCGGAAGAGTATAGCGCCTAGTTGCCAATTTGCGATAGTGTAAGTCAGCATCTATCAAGTGCTTCAATTGATAGACAGATACAAACTCAATTGAGCGGGACAATACGCAATGTAAATCAAAAAGTTGCCAATATAAGTAATTGTTTTTTTTTTTTTCGTGTTTTTTAGTGTAGTCTCTACACTGTAGAGGGCGTCATGCGCAATTTAAGCCCAGATTGAGAATGAGCGGGAGAGCTGGAGCTATGAATAAGTTAATTATATAATAATTGCTAATTGCTATCCGTTGCCGCCACAACACAATATTAATGAATGAGAAACTGGTTGGCCGACGACCTTGGCTTGAATGCAGCTATTAAGCTTGCACGGCGCTGAATTCACCACAGGGCAGGCATGCATTCACACACACACACACACACGCATGTAGGACAGTTAAATATGCACAGCTGATTGTTAACTATGCAAATTAATTACTTTAAAATGTTTGCTTATTATACTGTATGTTTTTTATTTGGCTAGCCAAAACACGCACCTGCTCGTACAACGGGTCAATTTAAACTAACTGTTGTAACTTGTTTGCCAGCTTAAATGACCAAGGGCTGCCATTGAACAAGTCGCTTGGCATTCGGCCCTAATGGCGCAACTCATGATTTTTGATTATTTAGCAGAACAGTGTTAATAACGTATTCAATTATTTGCACTATAAAAAAGAACAACAAAAAAACGGGGGAAAAAAACGTATATTAACGAAAATGGATGAGCAAAATAATCGAAAAAGGCAATTCAAAAATGGAGCCGCACGTTAACATGTGAATGACACTTTAGCTGCTTCTTGCTGCTCGAGGCCTGCAGCTGTTTTTATTTATGTGCCGTGCCCAACCTCAGCCGCACGTTAACATGTGAATGACACTTTAGCTGCTTCTTGCTGCTCGAGGCCTGCAGCTGTTTTTATTTATGTGTCGTGCCTAACCTCAAAACGCACTTTGATTTCGATTTCTTTTGTGTTTCGCATTGATTTATTTTCTTTTTGTTTTTTTATTTAATACTCATCACTTAAATGATCAGTTAAATAAACAAACGATGGATCAACTGTACGTGGAGATCGAGATAAGCACACAATGTGCAGAAACAACAATATACACCAGCGTGCCTTCGTTCCTGGCCCTATACACATACCGCTATCTCAAGGAGCCCCCCAACATCAAGGTCAACTTTGTGGCCAGCAAAATTGGCGCCGGCAAAATAGCCTTACGCAGCTCCCAGCTGCGACGCGAGCTCACCGAACAGCATATCACGTGCCGCGAGGCAGCCACTCTGCCCGCTCTGAGGGATCTGCGGCTGCCCATCTATGAGCGGAATGGCAATGTCTTCATAGCGGGCACATGTGCCGTCTGTCGCGAGATCATTGCCCGCCAGCCCAGTGCTCCGCTGCGTCAGCTGCTGGGCTTCAAGGGCAGCTGCCTCCTCGCTCCGGCGGAAGCCTCCATCTGGACGCGTTTCTGTGAGGTGGATGTGGTCAATCTGGTCGGGCAGCTGCAGAGCGGCGAGCTGCCGCTGCGCGACGTGCCCGTCGAGGTGGTGCGCTTCGAGCAGCACATGAACCAGCCGGTGCGCATGCACAACATCTACAAGCAGGCCCGGGAGCAGGCGAATCAGACGGAAAACGGTGTCCCAGTGAAGCGCAAGGAGCGTGTGCTCATCGAGTGCAGCATACCCAAGGAGCAGCTGCTCATCGAGCATCGTTTCGCCGAGGGCATCAGCTTCACCATTGCCGATCTCATGCTCTATCCGCTGCTGCGTCTAGTCTTCCAGCATTGTGCCCAGATGCTGCCACATTTTCCGCTCACCAGCACCTGGTTCAGTGAGGTGACAGCGTATCCCTAAGTCGTTGTGAATCTAACTAATATCATTCCCTTTGCCTGCAGATCGACTCCTTTGACCCGAACTGCGCGCGCATCCTGCAGGAGCTGTATATACCGTTGCTAGTGACGCCAGCGGAGCACACCCAGCTGCTGGGCATACCCGACTGCGCGGAGGCGAGCCTCTACAAGGCCGATCCCAAGCGTTATCGGCCGCGCAATCGCATCTACACCAGCCAGGCGGAAGTGGATGCCGCTTTGGCCAAACTCTCAACACTCCAGCTGACCTTTAGCTCGGACTCGAAGCATGGCTATGGCGACAAGTTGATCAACTGGCAGGACATTGAGCCGACGCATGCCAAGAGCTCGGCGCTGCCGGAGCAGCGACTCGAAAGGAAGCGCCAGCAGCTGGAGAATATGGCCAATGCCGTCGTCTCCTTGGCCGGCGCCAACGATCGCATTGTGGACTTCTGCAGCGGCACCGGCCACCTGGCCATACTGCTCGCCCTCAAGCTGCCCAAGTGCGTCGTGATCGTGCTGGAGAACAAGGCATACTCGCTGGCGCATGCCCGCAAACGTGCCGCCGAGCTAAAGCTGACGAACTGCGTCTTCTATCAGTGCAATATTGATTACTTTGTGGGACACTTTCACATTGGCGCCTCGCTCCACGCCTGCGGCACGGCCACCGACATCGTGCTGCAGCAGTGCCAGCGCGTCCATGCCGACTTCGTCTGCTGCCCCTGCTGCTACGGTTCGCTGCAGCCCATGCCGCACATTGCCTATCCGCGGAGCGCACGCTTCAGAGAGGTTTTGGATTTAAAGGATTACTTGTATATAGCGCATGCGGCGGATCAGGCCCATGAGCTGGGCGCCACCAATTGCAAGCGGGAGATTACGTTGCAGGGCTTGCATTGCATGTGCGTCGTGGACATAGATCGTAAGCTGCAGGCGGAGGAGGCCGGCTACAAGGTGATCCTGACGCGCCTCAAGCCGGAGCAGTGTACTCCAAAGAATCATTTGCTAGTCGGCCGCAAGTAAACATTTCACACACACACACACACATTCACTGCCTAACCAAAAGAGTAATATATGTGTATGGACAACAAATATATATATGCTGAGCATCTGGCCACATCCAGTTGCCACAAGTCAATATATTAGTGTTGCACGTACGTCTTCCAAATAAAAGATTTGCATTTATTTTATAGCCTGAACGCATTGAAAATGGTTAAAAAGGGTATAATGGTTTTGTGGAAGGGATGTAACAGGCAGAAGGAAGCATCTCCGACCCCATAAAGTATATATATTCTTGATCAGCAGCAACAGCCGAGTCGATCTCAGAGACTATAAGAGCTAGAGGCTCCAGATTTGGTGCATAAGCTCGCCTAATCCCTAGGCAGTAAAAGATTGTTTTAGATTTTCGATAACTTTTCCGGTTTTCGATATACATATGTTATCGATAACAACAAAATCTTGAGTATCGAAAACTTTGTGATGCACTTTGTTACATTAGACGAAATAATGACAATCTGTGAAATTTTAATCGAAATCGGTTGAGAAACATCGGAGATATGGAGTATTAAAGTTAAGAAAATTAAGATCTCAGAGACTATAAGAGCTAGAGACTCCAGATTTGGAACATAAGCTCGCCTAATCCCTAGGCAGTACAAGTTTGTTTCAAAATTTCGATAACTTTTCCGGTTTTCGATATACATATGTTATCGATAACAACAAAATCTTGGATTCAGAAATCTTTATGATGCAGTTTGAAACATTAGAAGCAATAATGATAATTTGTGAAAATTTTAATGAAATCGGTTTAGAAACACCGGAGATATGGAACATTGAAGTTAAGTCAAGAATGAAGTATGCTCCAGATTTGGTACATAAGCTCGCCTAATCCCTAGGCAGTACAAGTTTGTTTCAAAATTTCGATAACTTTTCCGGTTTTCGATATACATATGTTATCGATAACAACAAAATCTTGAATTCAGAAATCTTTATGATGCAGTTTGAAAGCTTAAGCGAAATAATGACAATCTGTGAAGTTTTTATAGAAATCGGTTGAGAAACACCGGAGATATGGAACATTGAAGTTAAGTCAAGTACTCACACATACAAGCAGTGACTGTACGTGTTAAGTATAGCGTGCAGGGTATAGTCTAGTTGGGATTTCTCGACCAGAGCCTTCTTGTTTAAACCAATTTAACTTATCCTTCAGCATATCATAAATTCACTATATTATGCATTAATTTCTAGCTGTGCTATATATATTTGTAGTTGTTTCGTAGATGTTTTCTTTTATTTGAGTAACATGAAGTGCTTTGTAGAAAATGACTTTTAGGGTTTACCAATTTACTAAAGAGGAGTTCAACGCCTGTCTAATTATATAGTTTTGAGCCGCCACGCAAAGCGAGAACCAAATGTAAAACTGAGCCGCCTTGGACTTTATAATCTGCCGCCGTTTTGTCATCGTTCCTGCAAAAATTGAATACTCATAATAATTAAAGAGCATTCAACAGTTAATCCTGGTACGTACATTTGTTTGCCGGAGAATATGAGACGTTGTTGTTGTGGTGGTATGCCTTCTTTTTCTTCTACGCGCTCCTTGATGCGATCAACCTTGTCTGTGGGTTCGATATCGATCTCAATTTCCTTGCCCGTCAGTGTCTGCGAATTGTTAACAAATCTATATTGCTGTACATTTTCTTTTTCTTTTTTTGTTGTTGTCCGCCAAAGCTGACGCATGGTCAAATGGTGCATCAGTTCAATGGCTTAGCCAAGATACTCTATACTCTTTGTGGGGGCGTTGAACTTACCTTCACTTTGATCAGCATTGTGCTTAATTGTTAGTTAGTGTGCTTAAAGTACCAAATATGATTTAAAAATTTATTTGCTAAAATTTACTGCAAGCTTGTTCGGGCCGCGGCGTTTTTGCGAATGTCATTCGAGCAGGGTTGCCAATAGGTTAATAAAAAAACCAGCTGCGCTCTGAATGGCAATTGCACATGTTATCGATATATGACGATAGCGCGCGTACCGTTACATTGATCGAACGTTGGTCAAAGCATTAAAACAAATACATTTCGGTTTGAACTATTGAATATTGAATTTGGACTTTAGAATTTGTGAATGCTAGTAAAATTGTTATCGATTGACATTTAATGCTAGGTTATCGCTATTCACTGCAGCAATAACATTTCTAAGCATCTTTGCTCTTACGAATAACATAAAAAGTGTTTAGAAATTTATTTTTTGGATTTTCATTTTATTTTAAAACTCTTATTTAAAACCTTAATATAAACAACTAACTTAAATGCTTAAGTCAAGCGACTTTTCTGTGCTTATTTATGTCGTGCACGGCTTGGCTAATGTGTCGAATGTCCCGTGCATAGGTCCTGCAGCAGCCGCCAATGATCTTTGCGCCCAGCTGCGACCACTGCGGCACGTAGTCCGCCAGCGGCACACAGTGCTCCCGTCCCTGCCAGCCCGTGTTCACGTCATAGACCTCACCGCTATTCGGATAGGCCACTAAGGGGATTTGCTCCTCGGCAACGCGGTCTCCGTTCAAGCTCTTGAATAGTGACGTCACGAACTTGGGATGCACACAGTTCACACCCACGGCCAGGCATTTGTCCAGCGCGTTTCGTTCGCGCAGTATGTCCCAAATGGCATTGGCTGCATCAGCAAATGGTTCGCCATGGGCGAGCGTACTCTCATCCTTGCACTGGAACGCAACCCAGAATTTCACTTCGGGATAATCATTGCAGAGCATCTCCACGAGAGCTTCGGCCTCCATCTGACATGGTATCGTTTCGATGGCCAGAGCATCCACGCCCGCCTCCAGACACGCCTCAATGCGGGCACGATGCCAATCGGTAATGGTCTTGGCTGGCACAAAGTCAGCATAGCTGCCCGTATACTCGGATCCATCGTGCAGATGGGCACCGAATGGTCCAATCGAGGCTATAATCAGCGGATAACCTTCGTTAACCTGCAGTTGTGCGTCAAAGCATTCGGTCAGATACTTTTCCTTGGCAATGTGCGCCAGTCGCACTGTGTTCTTGATTAACTCAACGCTCTGCTGCTCGTCCAGCTCCAGATATTCCATGTAACCCTCGACACTTGTCTGATACGTGTTTGTCAATATCATATCAGCGCCATCTATCGCATAAAAATGGATGACGCAAAACCGCTTGTTTATTTACATGCTCATGCATGTGTATGTGTATGTGTGTGTGTATACTTACTTTGCAAGAAATCCAAATGTGTATTGATGACTGCTTGTGGATTGGTGGCATTGAAACGTGCACTCCATAACGGATCTCCATCAACAGAGTTGCCAACATGCACGGTCATCTGTGTGCCAAAGCCGCCATCTTTAACCAGCAAACGTTTCAGACCCATGTTTGCTAAAAAGTGCAGTTATATTAATAGCAGACAGCGCTGTTATGAGTTTTTTTGTTGTTGTTGTTTTTACATCGTTGTAAAGCTTGCTTATCAGCATCAGCAGAGCGCCAGCTGCTGTTTTTCTAGACCTGGACAGACTGATAAGCGTTTAGGAACAGATGTTAGAACATCTGAAACTAATGTAACGGAACTATAAGCCCTTCAACCTTGTGTCCAATCGAGAACAACAACAACAACATTTACAGTTACATTCAATAGTTCAATGAACTGAACTGAGTGCACCTTGAGCTAAAATATTTGATTGTTCCAAAGTGGTGGAAAAGTTTTTCTAACACACACACACACACACACACGAACACATCGAACTCACCTTAGAATAGAGCTTGTAATTGATTAAATTGTTATTGTTATTTTCGCGACGAACAATTTTTTATTAAATTAAGTATTCCGTTCAGTCTGAAGCACAAACTAAATGTAAATGATTAAACTGTTGTTCCCTTGCTTTTATAGCTTGCTCTTATCACATTAAACGCTAACACCAAACATAATAAACATATATATATATATATATATAACAATAAATGTTGGCGGCGGCGGCCAATGATCTATAAAAAGCAAAAGCAATCTCTTGAAATACCATTTCAATTTTAAAAACAAACAATCGACAACAAAACTACTACATATAAATATATATATTGCCGATCTGTTTCAATATACACGCGAAGAATACGTTTTTGACCTACAACAATATGAACTTTGATAATTTTTGTACCCATTGAAAATGGGTGAAAAGGGTATAATGGTTTTGTGCAAAAGTATGTAACAGGGAGAAGGAAGCATGTCCGATCCCATAAAGTATATATATTCTTGATCAGCATCAACAGTAGAGTCGATCTCAGAGACTATAAGAGCTAGAGACTCCAGATTTGGAACATAAGCTCGCCTAATTCCTGGGCATTACAAGTTTGTTTTAAATTTTCGATAACTCTTTCCGTTTCCGATATACACATGTGATCGATAACAACAAAATCTTGAATTTGGAAAACTTTATGATGCAGTTTGAAAGTTTAAACTAAATAATGACAATCTGTGAAATTTTTATTGAAAACGGTTGAGAAACAATGGAGATATGGAGCATTGAAGTTAAGTCAAGTACGCAGTTCGCATTCACACACATACTTGCAAGCACTGACTGTATGCGTAAGGTATAGGGTTCAGGGTATCATCTAGTCGGGATTTCTCGACTAGAGCCTTCTTCCTTGTGTTTTTAACAAAACATCTCAAAAGTGAGTCGGGCTAGCCGGCTTGGAGATAAGCAAAAAGTGATGCAATAATAATAAAATCGAGAATTTTTTCAGCTGATTTGTAGAAACATATATTAACATATGGATATGGATATTAAAAGGCATAAACAACTTAAACTAATATCGATAGCTAATGATTAGTTAATGAATTACTAATCTCTTGGTAATCAGCTAGTTCAGATGAACATCTGCTGTCTGGCCAGACAGCGTCTGCTCTTTGATAACCTTTTCCGCAACTTTTGCCAACACGAACATTGTAGTGTGGAACCATAACGGTGAACATCTGGCTAAGCCAATCGCAAAGCGGAATAAAACCAGGTAGATTAGTTCGAGTGATATCCAGCAAGGAATATTTTTTTTTATTTATTTATTTTATTTTATTTAATTTATTTTATTTTATTAATTTTATTTATTTTATTTCATTTTATTTTATTATGTCATTAATTTTATTTTATTTATATTATTTATTTTATTTCATTTTATTTTATTTTATTAATTTTATTTTATTTATATTATATATTTTATTTATATTATTTATTGTACTGATTTAATTTAATTTAATTTGTTTTATTTTATTTATATTATTTATTTTATTTATTTTATTTTATTTCATTTTATTTTATTAATTTTATTTTATTTATTTTATTTATTTGGTTTTTTTTGATTTATCTTATTTATTTGATTTATTTTATTTATTTTTTGTATTTTACTTATTTTATTTATTTGATTTATTTTATTTATTTTTTTTATTTATTTGATTTATTTTATTTTTTTTATTTATTTATTTTATTTATTTTACTTATTTCATTTATTTTATTTTTTTTATTTATTTATTTTATTTATTTCATTTATTTTATATATTTCATTTATTTAATTTTATTTATTTATATTATTTATTTTATTGATTTTATTTATTTTACTTATTTTATTTATTTTAATTTATTTTATTTATTTGATTTATTTTATTTATTTGATTTATTTGATTAATTTTTTTTTTTTTTATTTATTTATTTTATTTTATTTATTTTATTTATAAGAACAAATGAATTAGATTAATAAAGTCAGCTTCAATTTGACTGTGCTTAGATCCTGAGAAAGACAAAACTTATCGACTATATATAATGGATATATGGAAAGTGTTTCGAAAAAGAGAAATATAAAAATGAAATCAAAAACTAATAAAATTATATAAATTAAGCAACAGTATTCGTACTTTGTGCTCGTGAATCAAACTTAAGTAATCAAAACATATTTTCACACTTAAAGTTTAGCATTATGTATATATATAGTATATGAACGGTACAATGTAGGTCTAGGCCGTCGAAATTATAAAACTAGGGATGGACGAATTGGCGATTGCGGCTTCTGGGCGATGTTATCAACATACTTGCGTATTTCAAGTATGTCATCCGGATAGACGCGGCAGCAGCCGCCGACGATGCGTGCGCCCAGCTGCAGCCATTGGGGCACAAAGGAGACGACATTCAAGCCCGTTCCCGTCCACTCGCCGCACTCGGCATCGTAGACCTCGCCGCGATTGCTGTAGATGACCAGCGGCGGCAGCTCGCCCGTCGGCAGTATGGCGTGTAGGGATTCGAGGAGCGGGGTTACATAGCTGGGATTCACACAGTTGACGCCGATGCCAAGCAAACGGGATTGGGCCTTATACTTCTTGACGAGGCGCCAAACGGCCAGAGCGGCCTCGGCAAACGGTTCGCCATGAGCCAGATGGAGTTCATCCTTTGAAAGACATTTGGTATAAGTGTTATACTTGGGTGTTATACTTTGGGTATAAGTGTTATACTTGGGTATGAGTGTTATACTTAGGTATAAATGTTAAATTTGGGTATAAGTCTTATACTAGGTATAAATGTTATACTTGGGTATATACTTGGGAATAAGTGTTATACTTTGGGTATAAATGTTATACGTGGTATCCTTTAAACGACATTTGGGTATAAGTGTTATACTTGGGTATAAGTAATATACTTGTGTAAAAGTGTTATACTATGGTATAAATGTTATACTTTGGGTATAAGTGTTATACTTGGGTATAAATGTTATACTTGGGTATAAGTGTTATACTTTGGGTATAAGTAATTAACTTGTGTATAAGTGTTATACTTGGGTACAAATGTTATACTTGGGTATACTTGGGAATAAGTGTTATACTTTGGGTATAAATGTTATACGTGGTATCCTTTAAACGACATTTGGGTATAAGTGTTAGACTTTGGGTATAAGTGTTACACTTGGGTATAAGTATTATACTTGGGTATAAGTGTTATGCTTGGGTATAAGTGTTAGACTTTGGGTATAAGTGTTACACTTGGGTATAAGTATTATACTTTGGGTATAAGTGTTATGCTTGGGTATGTGTTAGACTTTGGGTATAAGTGTTACACTTGGGTATAAGTATTATACTTTGGGTATAAGTGTTATACTGGGTATGCGTAAAGCTCACCTTGCATTGAAAGGATACCCAAAAATTGACTTCATCCGATCTGGTCAAAATAAGCTCCGTGACGGCCAGGGCTTCCATTTGGCAAGGCAGAGTCTCCACAGCGAGTCCATCGACGCCCGCCAGCAGGCACGTGTCAATGCGTGTGGTATGCCACTGCTGCAGCTCCGCGCAGTTAACCCGATTCGTATAGCTGCCCTGGTACTCGGAGCCATCGTGCAGATGGGCGCCATACGGCCCGATTGAGGCCAAGATCCAGGGCAAATCGGGCGCTATGTTGGCATTATTCTCGGCCAGCTCGGCCAAATACTTGGCCTTTGCCTCGCGTGCCAGATGCACACTCTTGGCGATTAGTGCAACACTCTCCTCACGCGTCTTGCCCAGATGCCGCATGAAGCCCTCGACACTCGACTGATATGTGTTGGTGAGTATGATGTCGGCGCCTTTGCGCAAAAAGTCCAGATGCGTTTTCACCACAGCATCGGGTTGGGTGCAATCGAAACGGGAGCCCCACAATGGATCGCCGTCCACCTTTTCGTTGACATTGCGCGCCAATTGGCTGGAGAAGCCGCCACATTTGACCAAGACGCGTGATTTGTCCAACGCCTGATTCCAGTTTCCGGTAAATGCTGGCAACATATTCAACTTGTTGTTGCGGCTATAATAATGAATTTATTAGTATTATAATACGATTTAACAATTTTTAGCTCGTTTCGCTTACTGTAAAAATATCTACATTGACGTACGTGAGTTTGTGAATTTTTTAGTGAGTTTGCTTTGTTGTTTTGTTCTACGCTTGCTGTTTCTTATTTATTTATCGGTGCTGGCAACTTTTCTGCATACACTCGCACACATGTGCACGAAAAGTGCCGTTTTTATTTTGTTCTACTACACACATTCTCGTTTCTACTTATGCACTAACACATGCTCGCCGCACAGCTGATTATTGTTTACAGTTGTTACTGTTGTTGTTTTAGCAAGCAGCAGCGACGACAGCAGCAGCCACAAAAAACGTGCAGCTTTTAAAAAAGTGTTTTTGTTGTTATTGAAAGTATCTAATATATTAAAAAAATGTTCCAATTGTTTGGTTTTGTTGATTTAGTATAGCAAAAAGCACAAAGATTTGTGTAAAATCGAAAATTGTTTATTTAAATGCATCCTAAAACTATGCAATGTTTTTTTTTGTTTGACTTGGGGTAATTTAGCCGTTGCAGCAACCTTATTTACACACATTCTCGTTTATACTTATGCACTAACACATGCTCGCCGCACAGCTGATTATTGTTTACAGTTGTTACTGTTGTTGTTTTAGCAAGCAGCAGCGACGACAGCAGCAGCCACAAAAAACGTGCAGCTTTTAAAAAAGTGTTTTTGTTGTTATTGAAAGTATCTAATATATTAAAAAAATGCTCCAATTGTTTGGATTTTGTTGATTTAGAATTGCGAAAAGCACAAAGAATTGTGTAAAATCGAAAATTGTTTATTTAACAGCATCCTAAAACTATGCAATGTTTTTTTGCTTGACTTAGGGTAATTTAGCCTATGCAGCAACCTTATTTGGTGCGCGCACAAGCTATTTTCAGCAGTTCATTTCCCCTGAAAAGATTTCAAAATGAAAAGTCGCAGTAAACGGTTTAATTTGTGGAGAAACAAGTTTATTCGCTGAGAATAATAAGTTTACATATATATTTATATAAATACATATTGATAATTTGTATAGTCGATAATAATACATATATTCATAAACAAGTTGAGTACGAATTTCATTTAAATATTTGCCATTTTCAAAATCGGCTGTTAGTATATATATATATTTTTTTTTTGTTTGTTATTGTTGTTTATAATTGATCTCATTTTTATTTTTTTGGGTGTTAGGGTATTAGAATCACATTGATGTTTTTTATATATATATATAGATATATATATATATATTTTTTTTTATAAGTATGTAGAAATAAATAATAGTAAATTTGACAAAGCAAATCAATTGGAAAAAATATGCCTTTAAACAATAAATGTAACTTTGGTAAACTTACGCAATCGTATAAATTCTAAATCCATTTGCAATAATTGTATTATAATGTACAGTTTGAAATAGTTTACTATATAACAGTTATCATATATATAGATATATATCAACTGTTTATTAATATTTTCTTTTTCTTTCTTTCATATTTTGCATATATGTTTGCGGTTTTCATCTCTCTCAAAAGTTTTCAAACTCTGGATTCAGGAAAGACCAGAGAAATACTTTGCTCAAAAAATACATGATCTGATCTATATATATATAGAGTTATAGTTATAGTTAAATAGGTTTACGTGCATGGAAGTTCATTGTGTGTGTGTGTGTGTGTGTGTGTGTGTGTGGCGGCTGCTAACTGCAATGAGTGCGAAAAGATGCAAATGATATAAAAAAGAATCGAAAACTTAAAAGCGAAGAGAATGAATAATAGGCAAAAAGTAAGACTTAAGCTTTTATCGTCTAACCGGTTCCAGTCTCTACTCTGTTTCATAGGAGTTTACCCGTTAACCGCTGTTAACGGTACATGCAGTGTGGTGAATTTGACTTTTCTTTGAGTTTGGAATGATACACGATTGAAAAAATACTTTTTATCGCACAGATCTATTTGGAATAGAGCTTGGACACACAACAAATTTAAGACACTACGTATTTCGACCACATTTATCGATAACCGATAACAACGACTAATGTCTCTCTCTTCGTTTTAGAGAAGAGATTGTTACGCCGCTTGAGCAAACACAACAAATTTAAGACACTACGTATTTCGAGCACATTTATCGATAACAACGATTAACCATTATTTATCGATAACCGATAACAGCGATTAATGTCTCCCTCTAAGAGAAGAGATTGTTACGCCGCTTGAGCGAACCAAATTTCTTTTCGGCCTCCAGCAGCATCTTCTCCTTCCGGACCACCTCGAAGGGTATTGTCTTGGACATGCGATCGATTTCCTGATCCGACGGAAAGTCCTCAAAGCTCATATTACTAAACCCTGTTTTGGCCGAGTTCTGTATGGTATTGGATTGAAAATTGCGACTGCTTCCGGTAGTGCCACCACCTGCTCCTCCGCCACTGACACGATTCTCATCCTGGATGCGATGATCCTGATGGTCATCATCATCATCGTCGTCCTGGGATTGATATTGCAGGCGTTGATGTTTCTGCTTGCTGCCGGAGCTGAGGGATGAGGTGGAGCCCAAGGCGGCGGCGCTGACCTTCTTGTACGCATGACCCTTGACCTTTTGGGTGAGCTTGGCGGGCAGCGCTCTCACAGCCAAATGGGACTTTTCCCTTTTGGGCTTAACAGCCGGCGCGGGGTGGTTTGGGATCTCAACCGGATCTCGCTCGTCCAGCAGATCGGCGGTACGCAACACCACCGGCTCCTCCTCGTCGTCGGGCGTAAAGTCCGAGCAGCGATCTTGAGAGATGTGCACAAAACCGTTATCAGCGATGGCCAAAATGGGTAACAAATGAGGCGGTGGTTGTTGTGGTGGTGGTAGTGGTGCTACTGGTGGTAGTGGTGCTGCTGTGCTTGTTGTTGGCGGGACTGTTGTTGTTGTTGTTGTTGGAGTTGGTGTGGAACGGTTTGGAGCGCTTACTGGCACATTCACATAGACGCTACTGATGCTGTTGCCAATCTTGGGATTCATCGGTTCTGGCGTTTTATTGATGATAATCGAATGATTGATCGTCACCAGCTGACTGGAGGAGCTCAGAGGATTAGCTTGAATCGTGTTATTGTTATGCACATTATTGTTGTTGTTGTTGTTGCTGGTGGTGGTGGTTTTGGGATAGTGCTGGAGCTGGAGCGTTGGAATTACCTGTGGAAATGGCTCGGAGCCAAAGAGATCTCGCTGCTCGGAGCCAATGAATGGATTAAAGATCGGCTCATTGAATTCATCCAGCTGAACAGCTTTCCCAGCTGCTTCCGGAAACTGGGCAAAGTTGCTGTCGTCTGGGATTTGGTTCTTCACCGGCGTGGAGGTCCACATTTCGGGTTCGCTGGGTCGTGGTCTGCGCTTGGGTGGCTTGCCCACGGGCAGCTTGAACGGCGCCATGGCAAACACATCGAGCTCCTCCGCTTGCTCCGCCTGCTCCTCCTCCTTGTGGGTGTCTGCGGTCGCCTCATTGCTGCTCTTGCTCTCCGCCGAGCCGTAGTCCAGCTCATCGTCCAGCAGCAGCGGCCGATCCCCGAACTTGTGCAGCAAATCGCTGGATGTGGGACTCAGCTCCTCAGCGCCCGTGGTGCACGTGGCACTGGGATCGGCAGCGGCCACAGCTGCAGCTGCCGCGGCACGATCCTTCTTGCGCAGCCGCACCTTGACCACAACCCGACTCCGCACATCGTCCTCGTGGGTGGTGACGCTCTCGCACTCGGCATGGTAGGCCGAGCTGGAGCAGGTCTTCACGCTCTCGCTGATGCCGTCCATGACCTCCGGGCGTCGCAGCTTGGCCAGCGTGGCGCGCGGATTCTCGTCAAAGAGATCGTCGTCCTCGGCGCGCAGATCACTGGCGGAGCCAATGGAATCCGCATCGTCATCCGAGTCGACCGCCGCCGCCGCCTGGGCAGCTGCAGCCGCTTGGGCCGCCTGGGCAGCGACGGCGGCAGCCATGAGATTGAGTTGTTGGGCCGCCTGCTGGGCGGAGGAGGAGGGTCGCTTTGCGTTCTGGCGCAACTTCTTCACGATGGGCAGATGGGTGGTCTTGTCCACCTTGTGGTAGGCCACCTGTTGGATCTTGTGTATGGTTTCGGGTATGTTGATCTGCTTGAAGATGGCCGCACCCTTCTTCTCCGGTTCGCTGTCCTGCTGAAAGTACTCCGAGTCGGAGTCATCCGATGTGGGCTGATCGTTGCTGCGCAGCTTCTCATACTTGTTCCGGTCGTCCAGCGGCAGCTTGACAAAGCCTCCTCCAACCTCGGTTTGACCGGCTCCCAGCTCATCCGAATCGGTTTTCAGCTTGCTTATCAGCGAGGTCTTGTCCTCCTCGAGCGTCGGCGAGAGCAGCCACTTGGAGGAGCTGGATGAGACTGCGTTGGCTGCTGTGCCAATTGGCGTTACTCCGCCGGATGAGCAGCTGACGATGAATTTCGCTGTGAATGAGAATCAAGTACGTTTTATGCAGTAAGGTAATGAGATTACGAACTAGTTACGAGAGTTTGGAGTGTGTTCTTTTCTGTTCTCTCTTGCTATATGTGAGAATATTATTGTGGAAGAGAGTTTTGTTGTCAGTTTGTTAGTGGAATGAGTTTAGGGATTAGATTAAAGACCACGATCTTTTGATGTCTGTAGATAATGGAAGTCATCCTTTGTTATATGTGTGTGTGTGTGTGGTTTAAACAATAGCTATGGATACAATATGGATTGGAATACAAGATGCTATGCACAGAAAACAAGTAAGAAGGCTCTAGTCGAGAAATCCCGACTAGACGATACCCTGAACCCTATACTTAACGCTTGACTAAACTTCAATGTTCCATATCTCCGGTGTTCCTCAACCGATTTCAATAAAATTTTCACATTTCGTCATTATTTAGTCTAATCTTTCAAACTGCATCAAAATGTTTCTGGGTGTGTGTGTGTACCCGTATAGTGCATACTTTCTTAATTCCAATACTCCATATCTCCGGTATTTCTCAACCGATTTCTATAAAATTTATACAGATTGTCATTATTTAGTCTAAGCTTTCAAACTGCATCATAAAGATTTCTGAATTCCAGATTTTGTTGTTATCGATAACATGTGTATATCGGAAACGGGAAGAGTTATCGAAAATTTAAAACAAACTTGTAGTGCCCAGGGATTAGGCGAGCTTATGTACCAAATCTGGAGACTCTAGCTCTTATAGTCTCTGAGATCGACGCTATATCGAGTCGGCTGTTGATGCTGATCCAGAATATATATACTTTATGGGGTAAAAGATGCTTCCTTCTGCCTGTTACATACATTTGCACAAAACCATTATACCCTCTCTACTCATTTTCAATGGGTTCAGGGTATAAAAACAAAAAGGTTTAAAAAGCTTTTTACAATTTTTTTGAACTTTTAGTTGAAGTATCCTGTGCATAACCCTTTTGGTGTTAGTAAATATTAGTTAATACCCATTTTAAAAACTAAATAGTTGCTTAATTTAGCTAATTCAATTTGTTTTTTGGTTTGTTTTTCCGTTTTTTGTTTATTGCATTTGAAATCCTTAACTTTCATACAATTTCATCATTGTGAATATTTTTTTGTTTTTTTTTGTGACTTAAAAATAAAGCTTCGCGTTTCTGGCTCATCCAACTTGTTATGATTATAAATATATATATGGTATTCTGTGTATGTATATATATATATATGGTATTCTGTGTATATATATATATCTGTTCATCTGCAATATATTTTTTGTTTTTTCTAGTTATCTTTACCTGACTTTTGTTGCTTGTTCTTTACCTTTTCTTTTGTTCATATTATATATATATATATATATATCGTTAGTTTATTAACTAGAATTTAGCTCTTTGGTTTAATACTTTCAATTGTTATTGCTTGTTGTTTAACATCATATTTATGTACAAGTATTAACAGATTTTTATAAATATTTTTTTTTAAACATTTTTTTTTATTTATTTTTTTTTTAAAACTCTTTTTTGCCTATGGACTCTTGTGCAAATAAATATATATTCAGGTTTATATATATATAGTAAGATATATATATTGTCTAGCATTGATTGGGCATAGGTTTTCATTTGTTTAATTGCTGCCACATCCACAGTGAACGCATCTTAACGCGAACTTGCCAAAAAAAAAAAAGTGAAAAAAAATTAATAAAAATTATTATTTTTTTATTTTTTTTTTGAGCAGAATATAGCTAATCTTTAGTATTATTTAGCATTAGTCTTTCGAATTGCACGATTTAAACATTAATTTTGATATGCAGCAAATTATTGCTTTAAGAAAAAAAAACATATTCAGAATTTATCGTTTGATATTTGATATATGTATAATAATGCTTAATTAAGTTCCACACAGAAATTCAAAACTATATATATATAATATATAGCACACGATGAAGTACAATAGGTGGAGAAAAAGGTTGAAAAGTATATGTCGAAAAGCTATTGAAATAAATTTTGAATTTGCAAACTTTTCTTAGATTTAGAATTGAATTTTGAATTATAAGTTTAAGAATTTTACAATATTATATAGTTTGAATTAATATTTTTGGTTAAATTAAAAACCACAACCACTAATTACTAATTACTTTGTTAATTATTAAGTGTTACTAAATAGTTATATAATTGTTTCTCTAGCCAGCACCAAAAATTTGTATTGTTAGAAGCGCTTAGATTGGAGTTTTCAAGATATATATATTAGTTCATTTTGTATATATATATATAGGTACTATATGTATGTATGTATTTACAACAATTATTTGTTTCTTTACAACTCAGTTGGTTAGTTAATTTGAGTGCATTTTATTTGATTTTTTATTTATAGTATTTTTTCTATATATAGAAATCTGTATTTAAGTAAGCAATGAATAGAGGAATCATTAGCATCATCGGATTCTATGGCACTGTAAAGCTTTCCACCCCGCACCCGCCCACTCCACACCCATACCCCACACTTTCTCTCATTTCTCTCTCTCTCTCTCTCTCACTTTTGCTACGCATATTCTAGAGGAAGAATTTTTTTTTTGGCGCAGCTTTCTCCGAAGTTGTTGCTGTTGTTGTTGTTGGTTGTCGCTGTTGTTGCTATAGCTGCTGTTGTTCTTGTAGTTCTTGTTGTTGTTGTTCTTGTTGTGGTTGTTGTTGTTGCTGTTACTCTACTGTGGGTTGGGTATTTTAGACTACGTCTACGTTCAATTCATTTTCACTTTCTAGAGCGAGGAGATTGAGAGCAACAAAAGCAACAAAAAAAAAAACAAATATCGAGAAAACTAAACGTATATCTGGCTTGCAACATATATAGAATTTGAATATTTCATGCTTTACCTCCAGTTTTGCGCAGAGAGATCGCCTTCTCGCGCAGACCGGGCGGCAAGCTGAAGGGTGCGGAGCCAAATGGATCTTCCGCTGCCGGATGTGGCGAGACAGCTAAAGGAACTGCAGGAGCAGCAGCAGGAGCAATGGGAGCAGCAGCAGGAGCAACTGGAGCGGGTGCAGCAGCAGCAGGAGCGGGTGCAGCAGCAGCAGGAGCTACTGGCAAATTCGCTGTCTGCTCCGTGGGCGTCAGTGTCGATGTGGTGGACGCCGACTTGGCCGTTATGCCTGCAAGAATCAAGTGATTAATATATATATATAACACTACCAATTAGTTAGTTGGCTTACTGCCTTGACTGCCGCGTTGGCGTATCTTGTCGAATTCCGCTTCGAAGATGTGATCTTCGGTCATTTGACTGAACGGCTGCTCCTCCTCGAACGGATTCCAGGCCTCCACACGCTTATCCACGCTCTGTCTGGCCAGCTCATTGCTGGACAACGAGATCGCTGTTGTGCTGCTGCTGCTGCCGGCATAAATACCCGGATTGGAGGCGGCACTCGCCAGCGATACCACGTTCTGTGGCCCGTCGCCCATCGACATGGCAATGGTGTTGTTGTAGGGCGCCAAAAACAAACTGGTCTCATTGGCAAACGTTCTGAAAGTGTTGAAAAATAGCGAAAAGTGGGAGTTAGCAAAGCAAAGTAAATCAAAACTTGAATGTTCCATATCTCTAGTGTTTCTCAACCGATTTCAATAAACTTTTCACAGATTGTCATTATTTAGTCTAATATTTGAAACTGCATCACAAAGTTTTCCAAATTCAAGATTTTGTTGTAATCGATCACATGTGTATATCGGAAACGGAAAGAGTTATCGAAAATTTAAAACAAACTTGTACTGCCCAGGGATTAGGAGAGCTTATGTACGAAATCTGGAGTCTCTAGCTCTTATAGTATCTGAGATCTTACTTTCTTAACTTCAATGATCTATATCTCCGGTGTTACTCAACCGATTTCAATCAATTTTTCACAGATTATCATTATTTCGTCTAATCTTTCAAACTGCATCGCAAAGTTTTCCAAATTCAAGATTTTGTTGTTATCGATAACATATGTATATCGAAAACCGGAAAAGTTATCGAAACTTTATCGACTCGGCTGTTGATGCTGATCAAGAATATATATACTTTATGGGGTCGGAGATGCTTCCTTCTGCTTGTTACACAAAACCTTTATACCCTTTTTTACCCATTTCCAATGGGTTCAGGGTAAGAGCTGAGGATACATCGAGATTAGGAAGTTAGTTCTTACTTATTAAAGGCCGAGGTGTCGCTGACATTGCGTCGATGACCGCCAACAGCAACTCCTGCCCCGCTGGCCTTGGGCGGCGTTAGCATGTGCTTGGTGGGTGTGCCAGGCAAACCCAATTCATTAACGGCAGCGGCAGCCGGATCTTTGGGCAGCTCACTGCCTGCATCGCTGGGCACAGTTGTTGTTGAAGTGACAACTGTTGCTGCTGTTGTTGCTGCTGCTGCTGCAACAGTTGCTGCTGCTGTTACAGTTGCTGCTGTGGTTGCCTCATTAAAGGGATCCGGATAGGCGCTGGATTCAAATAGACTGTTAACAGCATCAGGTATGCTGGCAGGAGCCACTGCAGCAGCAGCAACTGTTGCTGCCGGCACAGTTGCTACTGCTGCAACTGCTGTTGCTGGTGCGTTCATTGCTGGAAAATTCGCTTGGAATTGCTCGACAATTGGCTGCGGCTGTGGCTGTGGGGATGTGATGCTCTGGCGCGGCAATGGACTGGGCGGCAGACCCAAGCCCAGCGCATTCTGGCCATGCACCGACGTGGAGCCTTTGGGACGCGAGCGTGGCGCCACACTGGTGCCGGCCTCCACAAGCGACACGTTCGGCTGCGGCTTAGCTGCTTTGGCGGCGGCATGAATGCGTTTCGCTTCCGACTCAAACGGAGGCACCAAGAGCTGCTCAAAGTTGGGCATTGCTGATTTCTGAAAAAAAAAAAATATATATATATATTTATAATGAAAATTCTGTGGCAAAAGTTAAGAGTGCTTACGTGCAGATTCTGGACAGGATTGTCCTTGCCCGCCAGCCTGAAGGCGACCTCACAGACCTGCCAAATATTCGGCCGTCGCTCCATATCCGTATCCAGCATATACTTGATCAGCTGGTGTACGCCACGCGAATACTTCGAGCCATCCGGTATGGCAAACTGGCCGCTCTGTATGGCCAGCGTGCTCTCGCCGAAGGGCAAAGCAAAGAAGCAGAGCTTATAGAGCATACAGCCAAGGGCCCAGATATCCGCCTTAGTCGTTATACATTTGCCGCTATACAAATCGACCATTTCGGGCGCACGATACGACAGCGTTGTATACTTTTGGATCTCCTCCTCGATGGCGGTGACGCCATGCTGCTGGGGATTCAAGGTTTTCGCCGTGGCCGAGCCAAAGTCGCAGAGCACAAAATTGCCGGCATCCGTTTGCAGTATGTTCTCGACCTTGAGGTCACGATGTATGATGGGCGTTTGGCAGAAATGCAAACGTGACACCGCCTCGGCAATATCACAGAAGATGGTCAGCACTTCCGGCTCCGTGAAGCCAACGTGCAATCTGCAAAACAAATGTATTAGTAATTGAATGCGCAGAAGGATCCCAAGACCATGTGTCACCTGGCATTCATCATGGCCAGCATGTGATGCTTGCAGAATGGCATCAGTAGTAGAACCTCGCACACTCCGTTTCCGGTGGGCGTAATGCTCGAGTCCACGTAGTCAATTATGTTCTTGTGTCCGCTCAAATTACTCTGCAAAAACGATAAAGAAAATACTGGTTATTAAATGATAAATATTTAATCAATATAAAGGTACTTACGGCAATCTGTATCTCACGCTTGGCCACGTTCAGATCGTGCTCATTGTTCACGTACATGCGTTTCAATGCGTATTTGGTGCTCGATGCACTGCCTCCGCCATTCCCACGAGCCAGAAAAACCATGGCAAAGCCGCCTGTTAAACGTTAAACAGATGCGTTAGACATTATAGTAATCTGATATCAGATGGGCTTAAGTCTAGACAGTTGTCAGCTGTAATCTTCAATCTGAGTTATAGAGTCGGAATATGAATTTGATTTTCAGGAAATGAGTGTCAAAATCTATTATTTCTTTATATAGTTCAATAATCTCAAACGTGGGTATTCCCCCGATTTTGTATGAAGTAAATACATACAATCAAGAAATACCTAATCAACAGTTTCAGATCAGCGGTCGAGGAACAGTGGTAAATTACCCCTTTTTGGGTACAAGTGAATTTTTTTTTAAATTTTTTTTTGGGGGGGGGGGGTAAACATGTTATTTGTGAGTAAGAAGAAAATCGTGAACCTGCTAATATTTTTTTTCAAGTTAAAGAATGTTATTATTTTTTTTTTTCCTCTTTCCCACCACAATTTTTTTATTTATTTTTAATTGTTTTTTTTTATTATTATTATTATTATTTTTTTTTTTTTGGTCTTTCCCACATTTTTTATTTTTATTTTTATTCTTTTTTATTTTTATTTTTTTATATTTTTTTTATTTTTTTTATTTTTTTTTTTTGCTTTTTCCCACCAAGTTTTTTTTTTTGGTCCTGGTGGGTAATGTCACTTCCGCAAAAATATTTAGGGGTACTGCTTAAAAAAGTTCCCCGGCCGCTGGTTTAGATTGTTAGGGTCAAAAGCTATTATTTCCTTATATAGTTCAATAATCTCAAACGTGGGTATTCCCCGATTTTGTATGAAGTAAATACATACAATCAAGAAAATCCTAATCAACAGTTTAGATCAGCGGTCGGGGAACAGGGGTAAATTACCCCTTTTTGGGTATAGTGAAATTTCTGGGGGTAAAAATGACTTTTTTTTACCTCTTTCCCACCACAATTTTTTTATTTTTTTTATTTTTTATTTTTTTTTTATTTATTTTATTTTTTTTTTTTTTTTTTGCTCTTTCCCACCACATTTATTTTTTTTTTATTTTTTTTTTTTTTGCTTTTTCCCACAATTTTTTTGGTCCTGGTGGGTAATGTCACTTCCACAAAAATATTTAGGGGTAATGCTTAAAAAAGTTCCCCGGCCGCTGGTCTAGATTGTTAGGGTAGTTTGTTATTTACATATATTATTTGAAACAGAAGTTTTTTCCAGTACTCAACAAACGCAGTTACCTCATGTCTGAGCCCCACCATCCCCCCGCTGCTCTAGAGCCACTCCAATGAACGATAAAAAGCGAGGTAATATATGTACATACAAATGAACATAATAGGTACATGTGTACATTTGTACATTTGTACACAACTATTGAAGGTCACGTACAACAACAACAGCGACAACAACAATGACAAGAATAATAATACACAAATACATACAGACAAATCATTTAGGGGGCAGAAACAAGAGCAACAAACAAGAAACTGTACACATGTACATATGTACGTGTACGTGTATGTGTGGTGTACGTGTATGTATGTAACTGTAACTGTAACCGTAGCTGTGCTCGTTTTTCATATGACTTTTTAGTTGGCGTTTGTGAAATTATAACGTCAAATGTTAATCAATGCTGAAGGTTGAGCAGCGTAAATCAACTGCCAACAACAACAATAACAATGCATTGCAATTGTAATTGCAATTGGAACGCGGCGAGAAAACTTTGAGAAGTGAATTTGAAACGCAAAACAAGATCAAAACGAAGACAGGTGCCACTTAACAAGAGGGGAAAAGGCACGGGCGGGCAACTCCTTATGTTTTGCATCTTGCTTTCCACTTAGTCATTCAAATATGTGATTTTTTTGTGCAAAATAATCATCAACGAGCTGGTAACTCTGGCAATTAAGCACAGCGGTCGTAGAAACAACAACAAAAATAGACGAAATAAATTCAACAAAAAGGTGAAAAGGAGACTCCCCACACAAAAACACACATACACACAAACCGCTAGCATAAGGAAAAAAATAAATGCAAATACAATGTATGCCAGCAGTTAAGAGTGGCAACTATTTGCCGAGCACTCAGCAATTGAGGGGCGTCATTGCAGTGCAGGATATTATTCACTTCAGTTCAAGGACAAGGCAATATATATCTATTTGCAGTGTTGCCAGTTTAGCTTTTTTTCTATTGAACTTGTTTTTGTTTAGAAGGGAAAACTTTAAGGCCATCTAGCTTCCTAGTGTGTTATATTTTGTGTTATATGTGCTGTTATATTTCCAGTGTATTTTGTTTAGAAAGAAATTTACAGTTCTTTTGCACTTTGCTTTGCCCGTATGAAGTCTGAACTTTGCCATTTTCAAATGCCAACAATGCCAGCTCCTGAGTAAGTGACCAGAGAGAAAAAATAGTTTGTAGTTTATTGGCTTAATTAATTCGCATAATTGATTGAATTTCTATACACATGTATAGCAAAAAAAACTGAAGCGAACAGTTTCTTTGTTTGTCAGACGCAGCACGCGACAAGTGGCGGCGAAAATGAAGCAAGAAGAGGAGGGGTGCAGCTGTTTACGCCCCATAATAAAATTATCTGCGACGCTTAAGTTTTTTTTTTTTTTTTATTCCTATCTAATCTATCTGACGCACTGGCTACACTCTTTAAATCAGGTGGCAACAATCATGTGTAATGTTTGACGCACGCACACAGCAAAAACAAAAAGCCTTAGGCGAATCTGATAATGCTCTTTGTCCCACTCCCACTCCCACGCACTCACCTTCGGCCAAGACATCCTCAACGGTGACCGTGACGCGTCCAACTGTAAAAACCTTGCCAACGAAACTGTTTGTCTCCTTAGATGAGGAGCTGTTGTGCGAGTTTTCCAATTTCTCATTTCTGTCGAATTTCGACAGGATTTTCTTCATTTTTTTCGATTTTTGTTGTTTTTGTTTACTGCTAAAAGCAGCAGCAGCAGCAGCAGCGACGTCGGCGTCGACGGCGACAGCAGTGTGTGTGTGTGTGTTAATTGCGTAGGCGTATAAAAAAAAACTGAGCAATTCAAGCCAGCCTCTAGCCAATTAATTAATCTGAATTTTCCAGTTTTATTAACTTTATTGTTGCGCACTATGTGTACTTTTACGCTGCGCTTTTTCGCATTTGCATGGCAGCGATACTACACACACACACGCACGACAAACAAACACTCTTACACACACTATGAAAAAAGAAAGTTGTTCGATTTTCCTGCTTTACACGTACAGAATTTACGGCAAGATATTGCTCATGAAATAATTGGGTTTTTTTTTGATATTATTACTATTTATTGCTGTTGCACATAATGTTTGTCTCTATATACACATAAACGCGAAATAACTATTTACAATATTTGCAGCAAAGAAAACGACCGAATTTTAGCTGCAATTAAAATGGATTTCACTAACTTGCTGTGCAAGGTTGCCACCCGATGCAAACTAGAGCTGTGCATCGATTTTGCAATCGGGCACGATATTGATGAAACTCCAACAACATGTTGACATACAAAATTGCTAACTTAAATATTTGAGCAACAATTAACAATTATAATTATCAATAATAATTCAAAGTGCTATTTTAATATTAAAACTAACAATTGACATGAATATCCAGTGTTTGTCGGTTTCGAAATTATTAATTGCGTTAAGTCACGTGTCATTCTAGCACATCACCTGCCGTTGTCAGCGCTGCCACCTAGTTTTTGGAACAGCTGCTTAAAATGTTTAAAATGCAAGCTTACTATCAACAAGTATATAATGTGGTCTCAACATAGTGCTTTTAAAATTTAAATTTGTGCAGCTTAATGCTGATAGTTTTTGGATTAAAGCATATGCCTAGGGAGTATGTAGAAGTACAAGAGTGGAACAGTATTTTATTATTTACTGCTTTGCATATGCCATTTCTGCGCCGGCTTTTTTGGCGTTGCCACCCAGTTTGCGCAACAGCTGATGCAAATGCTTGAACCAACGAGTAGGTATACCTACAATAACTACTCGATGCTTAAACTTTTGCAAACATAATTGACACAAAATGGTAAACATTGCAAAATATTTTGTGTTGCTCGAAAATCTAACGTTTCAAAGTGCGCCTCGTGAGTATTGCATGACTTCTTAACGTAAATTCAGTTTTTAACAAATGATATATGTATTGCAGCAATCCCACAAACAGAATTACCAGCCAGTCTTTTGGCTAATTTAAAAGTATTGGAGAAGTACGTGCAACAGGATGTGGCAGAACAGCTGCAGGAAGTGTTGGCAGGACTCCAGCAAACCGCAGACATTCAGCAGATTAATACCAACAAAATCATTAATTGCTATAATATACGCCTGCTCCACGTACTCCACACGCTGATCAACAACATCAATTTCCAGAGCGATGCCAAGGAGGATCTAATATCTGTGGCGCATCTCAAGCTGTGCATTCAGACCACACAGGAGCTATCCTTCTATGCTCTGCGAATGCAATTGCACACGGATTTCTACAAGTCACGTGCCTTCAAGGACGCACCCGCCGTGGAGCAGCTGCGTTGCGATTCCTTGCTGCTTCTGATCAGTGTTCAGTTCTTTATACATCTGTTGCCCGTACGTCAGCTGCACATTGCCAACTCCATGGAGCTGGTGAAGAGTGATCTACTCTCAGCTATTATAAGTCTGCGCATGCATGACCTTCGACCTGATCAACTGCTCCAAACGAATGCGGCGCTTACGTATCTGTGGGAGAACGAATCGAAGGCGGATTTCTTTCGGCATCTGCTGATGCTGCGAGGCACGGATCAGCTGTGCGCTCCACTGGCCCAGCAGCTGCACCAGGTGCTCCTTAAGACCTTGAGCTTGGAAGAGAGTTTTGCCAGCCTGGTGGCTGCTTTAATGTCCTCGCCCAATATCGATGCCACAAGGAGCGCAGAGATTGTGGCCAAAATTGTCACACAAATCGCAACGCCAAGATTCAAGCTGACTTTTCGCCAGCGTTTGGTTCAGCAAATCTTTGACTTCTGTCGTCGGGTGACTACCACGAATTGCCTGCCTGCGGGCACCCTAAGCTTGCGGCGTCTCTACGAACTGGATGCGGAGAATCGTGCAAGGATTGAGCAGATACTCCTGTCCCATTGGCAAGCATTAACCTCACCGCAGGATTTGCTGAACGGCTTGATTGTGTGGGATCAGGAGGAGCTGTGCGAGTGCATTCGTCTCTGGCAGCGACTCTTCTGCAGCTCCAGCGTTGCCTGTTTGCCCAGTGCGCTGCTCGTGCCCTTTCTGCCGCTCCTGCTGCAAGTGCATCAACAGCTGCCGCAGGAGCTGCAGGAGCGGCAGCACTTGGCAGCACTAATCACCCGCTGTCTGGACAACAGGGAGGAGTCAAGGGAACTGCCCCCACTCCTGCTGCGCCTGTACAAATGGGATGTGCCTGGATCGCCCACATTATATACTCTGCATCCGCGCCTGAAGATTCTGCAGACAGATCGGATTAAGGTTCAGGTGACGGAGCAGCAGCAGCCACAGTGCTGCACCTTGACCTCCATACTAATGGCCGGCAGCGATCATGCTCTGAGCTGCAAAGTATTTCTGGCGCTGCTCAGCCTCATGCTCCAGCAACTGACAACGGCCACAGGTGGCGCCACCATAGATTTGCTGTCCACCAAAGCTGAAGTGGCGGACTTCTTGCACGGCAAGTATCAGCTGAAGCTGGATCTGCTCCTGGCGCTCCAGCAGCTAATTGGACATCAGCCACTCAAGACCCAGCTAGCCGCGACGACCCATACCAAGCCATTTATGCAGCTGCTCTCCCAATTTATAGAGCAGCAGTTGAGCAAGAAAGTCCAACTGGAGGCGGAGCAGACGCTGCTGCTCATGCTGCTGCTGCTCTTCCAGGAGCTGCTCGAGCACAGCGAGCAACTGCAGCTGGCCGAGAGCAGCCAACGCCTGAAGCAACCCCTGCAACAACTCCTGGCCAAACAAACAGCTAATCCCTTGTTCCAGAATACGCTCCTACCGCTCCTGGAGCTGCTCAGTGGCGCCACGCCCTCCAGCCGGGCAGCTCTGGCATCGTTCCAGCAGGCGCGCGAGCTCATCGAGAGGCAGCAGCCCCATCTGCAGGTCTATGGCATCCAGCTGATGATCGATGCGCTCCATAAGAAGGATCCCGCCTTCATATCCCAGGCTCCGCGCATTATTGCCTTGGCTTTGAGCACGCTGAAGCACAAGGAATCGTATACGTTCCTCAATTGTGTGCGTTTATTTGTGGCCCTGGTGCACATCATGGAGTCGCAGGTGCTGGACATGCTCAGCGATGAGTATCTGTTGGAAGCAGCCGATCTCGACTATCGTCTCGTCGTGGGTGAAGCCATCCTAAAGGCAGCCAATGAAATTGGTATGAACAGTTCTAATCCCTTGGCAGTACAAGTGCGTTTTAAATTTTCGATAACTCTTCCCGTTTCCGATATACACATGTTATCGATAACAACAAAATCTTGAATTTTGACTCCAGATTTGGTGCATAAGCTCGCCTAATCCCTAGGCAGTACAAGTTTGTTTCGAAATTTCGATAAGTTCTTCCGTTTCCGATATACACATGTGATCGATAACAACAAAATCTTGAATTTGGACTCCAGATTTGGAACATAAGCTCGCCTAATCCCTAGGCAGTACAAGTTTCTTTTAAATTTTCGATAACTTCTTCCGTTTCCGATATACACATGTGATCGATAACAACAAAATCTTGAATTTGGACTCCAGATTTGGTACATAAGCTCGCCTAATCCCTAGGCAGTACAAGTTTGTTTCGAAATTTCAATAACTTCTTCCGTTTCCGATATACACATGTGATCGATAACAAAAAAATCTTGAATTTGGAAAACTTTTTGATGCAGTTTGAAAGATTAGACTAAATAATGACAATCTGTGAAAATTAAATCGAAATCGGTTGAGAAACACTGGAGATATGGAACATTCAAGTTAAGTAAAGTAAGATCTCAGCGACTATAAGAGCTAGAGACTCCAGATTTGGTACATAAGCTCGCCTAATCCCTAGGCAGTACAAGTTTGTTTCGAAATTTCAATAACTTCTTCCGTTTCCGATATACACATGTGATCGATAACAACAAAATCTTGAATTTGGAAAACTTTTCGATGCAGTTTGAAAGCTTAAGCGAAATAATGTCAATCTGTGAAAATTGTATTGAAATCGGTTGAGAAACACTGGAGATATGGAACATTCAAGTTAAGTAAAGTAAGATCTCAGCGACTATAAGAGCTAGAGACTCCAGATTTGGTACATAAGCTCGCCTAATCCCTAGGCAGTACAAGTTTGTTTCGAAATTTCGATAACTTCTTCCGTTTCCGATATACACATGTTATCGATAACAACAAAATCTTGAATTTGGAAAACTTTTTGATGCAGTTTGAAAGATTAGACTAAATAATGACAAACTGTGGAAATTTTATTTAAATCGGTTGAGAAACACCGGAGATATGCAGCATTGAATTTAAGCAAGTATGTACACACACACACTCACACATACTTGCAAGCAGAGACGTTAAGTATAGGGTTCAGGGTATCGTCTAGTCGGGATTTCTCGACTAAAACCTTCTTACATGTTTAAACCTACTTAACTCCATACCCTTCTCCTTTGCAGGTCCTCTTTGCTATCGCTATAAGGCTGTGCTGTTCAACTGTTTCCTGCATGGTGCCCGCTCGCCGCTGAATGAGTTCAGAACTTCAGCGTATGCGAATCTCGCACAGATGTGCCGCCTGCTCTCCTACCAGGTGCAAGGCTTCTTCCAGGAGCTGATGCAGCTCATCGATGCGGAACTCAGTGCCGGAGGCTATGTGCCGGCCAAGCGTGCTGCTCTGCTGGTGCTGGCCGAGTTGCTGGCGGGCATGGAGAGTCTGCTGGACTATCAGGATATGCTCTTACCTATCTACAGGTTGCTGCGCGCCATCGAAGCAGCCGAATCATGTGATCCTCTAATGCGACAGCATGCGGCCAATGGATTAAAGATCATAAATGAGAAATGCCGAGAGCTATTGAGTAAGGAAGCGGCTGGACAGCTGCACAAGGAGATCAAAGTGCTGGGCATAAAGGATAAGGCTAAAACAGGAAAGAAACACATACTAGAACTTAACTAAAATACAAATCAACTACTGCTACATAATGTATGTAATCAATGACAAAGGGATTTATTCTGACATCTCAGAATCTTTCTCAACCAGTTTATGAATTATATAATTATTATACCCTGAACCTGAAAATGGGTAAAAAGGGTATACTGGTTTTGTGCAAAAGTATGTAACAGGCAGCAGGAAGCATCTCCGACCCCATAAAGTATATATATTCTTGATCAGCATCAACAGCCGAGTCGATATAGCGTCGATCTCAGAGACTATTACAGCTAGAGACTCCAGATTTGGTACATAAGCTCGCCTAATCCCTAGGTTTCCCAAGTTTGTTTCAAGTTTTCGATAACTTTTCACGTTTCCGATATACACATGTGATCGATAACAACAAAATCTTGAATTTGGGAAACTTTTTCATCCAGTTTGAAAGATTAGACGAAATAATGACAATCTGTGAAAATTTTATTGAAATCGGTTGAGAAACCCCGGAGATATGGAATATTGAAGTTAAGAAAGTAAGATCTCAAAGACTACAAGAGTTTCTAGCTCTCCAGATTTGGTACATAAGCTCTCATAATCCCTGAGCAGTACAAGTTTCTGTTAAATTTTCGATAACTCTTTCCGTTTCCGATATATACATGTTATCGATAACAACAAAATCTTGAATTTGGAAAACATTTTGAAGCAGTTTGAAAGATTAGACGAAATAATGACAATCTGTGAAAAGTTTATTGAAATCGGTTGAGAAACAGCGGAGATATGGATCATTGAAGTTTAGTCTAGTCGGGATTTCTCGACCAGAGCCTTCTTACTTGTTTTCTTATACAGCGAGCGAAACCTTATGCTTAAAGAGTGATCAATATAAACAAAGTGCGAGAGAAATGAACGGATTAGTTCCAAAGCTGGTTTATTTGCCCTTGCCAATGGCGAACTCCAGCTCGATCTTGTCGGCAATCATCTTGGCAATGGCCAAACTGCTGGTGGCGCCCGGCGATGGTGCATTGCGGCAGTGGAGGACACGTTTGGCCAGCGGACCCGTGCCAGTGCCGCGATCGAAGACGAAGTCATCGACAAGATTGCCGCTGAGATCGAGTGCCTGGGCACGGACTCCAGCTGGACCACGTTGTATATCGTATTCGTTGATATCGGGTATATATTTCTGCAGCGCCTTCACCTGCAGATTAATAAATGCGGACTTGGCCATCTCGCTGAAGCCGAAGCCAATGTACTTGCTGGCCATTTTGAGGAAACCCGGATAACGTAGTGCGTCAAAAAGCTCCACGAGATTAATATCGCCCCACCTATGAAGGAGAAGTGCTTTAGACTAGGTATTTAGAGATTGGGATTAGGGTAGCTTACGTGTAGCCCTCGCGTTTGAGCGCCAGCACCGCATTGGGACCCATCCAGATGGAGCCGTCCATGCGTGGCGTGAAATGTACGCCCAGGAAGGGAAAACGTGGATCGGGCACGGGATATATGTTGCCGCGGATCATGTGCTGTTTTTCCTTGGCCAGCAGCAGGTACTCACCGCGGAAGGGCACAATGCGCGGATCACGCGAACAACCCGTGAGTTCGCCCAGCTGATCCGACTGAAGACCGCCGCAGGTGAGCACATTCCGGGTGCGAACCAGCTGCCCGGACTTGGCACCATGTATGGTCACAGGATAATCGGCGCAGCCATCCTGCGACTCGCTGAATTTCTTCACATGAAAGTCAAGATGGATATCGCCGCCGGCACGCTTGAAATCCTCGCCATAGTACTGGGTCACCAAGGCCCAGTCGACGATGCCCGTATGCGGACTGTGCAGCGCCTTCAGGCCCTGGCAATAGGGTTCGATTTGCTTGATCTGATCGCCATCGATCATGCGCAGATCGGGCACATTGTTCTTGAGGCCACGCTCATGCAGATCCTCCAGCAATTTCACCTCCTTCTCGTCGGTGGCCACAATCAGTTTGCCCACCTTCTTGTAGGGTATCTGTCGTTCGTCCAGATACTTGTACGACAGATGCAAACCCTCGACGCAGAGGCGTGCCTTGAGGGTGCCCGGCTTGTAGTAGATGCCCGCATGGATGACGCCGGAATTGTGGCCACTTTGATGCATCGCCAGCTTTGGCTCCTTCTCCAGCACGGCAATTCTGAGCGTCGGATGACGCAGCAGTATTTCGCGCGCCGATGCCGCGCCCACAATGCCGCCGCCCACCACAACGAGATCATAATCCCTGAAAAAATTGAGCATATTGTTAATTAATCTTTACATTTGTTGTTGTATGTATTCGCACCGTGTGCTGTTGTTGTGCTGCCAGCGTCGCTGCCTGTCCAGGCATCGCTTGGCAGACGTTCCGGTAACGGGACCTAAACGCAACGCTAGTGAAACGCTTTTATTCCTCAACAGCTGAGACATTCTGATTTTCACTTTCACTTGTTTCTGACTGAAAAGACCTTGGATCGACCTTGTCCAAAAGCCCACGCGCCTCCAGACAGAATACTTAACAGGCCGCCGCTACAGCTGTCCAATTGAGCAATAATTCAAGATTTCTGGCTGTTGGTGGGTTGGAGGGGGTGGTTTGGCAGCAGTCAGCTGCTTGCTGATAAGAGAAGAACCAGTTTGTTCGTTCACTGACCTTACATACATTAACAGCAGCTGTTGGCTCATTTTTGCGTTTTCAATTGAGTACTTGTTTTTGCGCTTACTTCCCGCTATTTTCCACAAACTGCCGCTATTAGGTACGTAACGAAAAACTAAAATTGTAACACAATTAAAATCAAATATTAACATATATATATATATATTTTTTTTTTTTGACATACTTTATGCAAAGAAATTGCCAAAACGTTAGTATAAATTAAATTCAAACAATCGTGCATTGTTTTCCTGAAAAGTGAGTAACGGCTGTTTTGCTAAACGTGTACTTTACGTGGTTTTTTAACAGACCGCGTTAAGAACAGTGCGGCATTTGTCATTTTTTACATAGCCGAGATTCAGCTGTTCCAGCAGACTGTTAATTTGTGAAAACAAACAAAACTTGGAAATTTTATTTAAAAGTAAGTAATTAAAATCAAATATTAACATATATATATATATATATTTATTGATATACTTTATGCATATAAATTGCCAAAAAGTTAGTATAAACTAAATTCAATTAATCGTACATGGTTTGTGCAATGAGAATAATAATAATAATTTCCCCACGAGCTCTTAATAAGTTTCTTCTCTTCTGTTAAAAAGTGAGGTACTTTATTTTCCACTCTATCTGTATTACATTCTCATTGGGTTTGTGGTCTGTGTCCTGGAAGGTGAGTAACGGCTGTTTTGCTAATGATTTTTAACAGACCGCTGTTAATAACAGCGCGGCATTTGTATTTTTTACATTTCACAGAATCAGCTGTTCCTGCAGACTGTTAATTTGTGAAAACAAACAAAACTTGGAAATTTCATTTAAAATCACGATTAAGTAATTAAAATAAAATATTAATATATATTTAAATAAATATTTATTGACATACTTTATGTAAATTGCCAAAACGATAGTATAAACTAAATACAAACAATCGTGCATGGTTTTGTGGTCTGTGTCCTGGAAGGTGAGTAACGGCTGTTTTGCTAAACGTGTACTTTACGTGGTTTTTTAACAGACCGCTGTTAATAACAGTGCGGCATTTGTCTTTTTTTACATAGCCGAGAATCAGCTGTTCCAGCAGACTGTTAAGTTGCGAAAACAAACAAAACCTGGAAATTTAATTTAAAAGCACGACTAAATAATATATACATATATATATTTATTGACATACTTTATGCATAAACATTACCAAAACGATAATATAAACTAAATACAAACAATCGTGTTTGGTTTGTGTTTGATGTCTGTGTCCTGAAAAGTGAGTAACGGCTGTATTGCTAATGATTTTTAACAGCGCGCTGTTAATAACAGTGCGGCATTTGTATTTTCTACATTTCACAGAATCAGCTGTTCCAGCAGACTGTTAATTTGCGAAAACAAACAAAACTTGGAAATTTAATTTAAAAACACGAATTTAATTGAAATTTTAAGCAATTTTGAGAGAGTGCGCAATTGCATAAACGATGCCAAATGCCCGCCCACTGTGCGGTTGTCAATTGCAGCGATAAATATGTACATTCCGGCAGCATATCATTTCACAGGTATGACGAAAAAAAACATAATTCAATTGCTATAAATGAAAATTTGTAGATTTCCTTTTAAGAGAAAGGATTTGCTGCACAAGTGGAAGGACTTTACGCAGCGCAGTGGCCAATGGATGCCCTCCAAATGGAGCGCGGTCTGCAGTCGCCATTTCATTGACGCCGACTTCAACTGCAGCAACAATCGGAAAACGCTCAAAAAGAATGCGGTGCCCACGGTGCGTTTAGCGGAGGAATCCCTCAATGTTATAGTGGAGCCGCCGGCGGAAACGCCAGCGACCAGCTGCAGCAAGAGCACCTGCCGCTTCTGTGGCACCTCCGCGCCCAATTGCGTCTCCTTTGACAAGAGCTTCGAGCTGTTTGGCATGATACAAAAGTGCTTTCCCACGCTCCAAATCCTCAACGACGACAGCCTGCCGCTGCCCAAGGACATCTGCGGCGAGTGCTGCCGCCAGCTGGAGCGCTTCTCCCAATTCTGCGATGTGGTGATGCAGGCGCAAAGCGAATTGCAGCGCAAATATCGCCGGCAGCTGAAGATCAAGCAGGAGCCGGTGGTGCGCGTGAAGCAGGAGGCATGCGAGAGCCTGGACAATCTGTTCCCCGACGAGCTGGACATGGGCCTGGACGAGGAGGCGGGCGCGCACGATGAGACCGAACAGAAGTTTCAATTCTGCGACTTTCCCATGCTCAATGCCCAGGACATAATAAACAACTGTGATATCATGGAGATTATCAATCTGGATGATCCATTCATAAACATACCCGACGATGCCGATGCACAGGTGCAACCAGTTCCTGAACCCGTTCCTCCCACCGTGCAGGAGCTGCTGCAATCGGAGCTGCTCACCGAGGAGCACAACTATGCCAAGGAGGATTGGCAATCCGCCGCGCTGCAGCAATACAAAACGGAAAAGCTCGAAGGCAGTGAACAAAATGAACCAGTTCCGCCAAGTGAACCGCGCAGCTGCAAGCCCATTGTGACCAATGTCAGCCAGATACCCAATCCCATGATACGGGAACTCTTGCCAACGAAGCCCAACATTGTGGTGCTCAACGACAGCGTGGTGCAATCCTCGGCCTTTCGGCTGCACAACTGCAATCTGTGCAGCAATAAGTTCTTCACCGCCGAGAGCCTGCAGCAGCACTATGGCCAGGCGCATGCCACGCCCACTCCCGAGCCCATGGTCAGTGTGCCGCCCGCCGCCAGCTGCCTCAAGCTGGAGAGCAGCTCCATGTCGCTGCCACCAGCAGTGGACTACTGGCAGACGGACTGGTTGCCCGCACAGCTGCCGGCCAAGAAGAAGATCGATATCCTGGACATGCAACGCAGCTTCTTGCCGTGCAACGAGTTGATTGCCACGCCACAGGTCAGCGCCGCCGACACACAGACGGCAGCCTATGCGAAGCTGGCGGCACGCTATCGCCGCTTGCAACACCAGTGCCGCAAGCTGCGTCACAGGCGCAAATCCAAAGCGAATCCTCGCCTGCGTTGCGCACGTTGCAAGTGCCGGTTTGCGTGCGTGCAACAGCTGCTCACACATCGCCAGCGGCAGCAACACTTTGTGCCCCAACCGCCACGCAACTTCTCCATCCGCTGCTTCGGCTGCCTGCGGCTCTTCCACTCCCGCCTCGCCCTCCGCCAGCACATGCGCTACATCTGCCAGCTGCTGCCGCTGCGCAACGCTCGCCTCCAGAGCTTCAAGTGTCGCCACTGTCAGAGCATCAGCTTCACCCACTGGCGCGTCTATCGGCGCCACGAGATCAGGTGCAAGCTGCAGCAGGCCAACAACAGGACGCGCCTGGCCAGCAAGCTGCGCAAGGCAACAACGCCCAAAAGGACAACGCACAGCTGCGATGTGTGCCAGAAGATCTTCAGCTCCTTGACGGGACTCAAGCAGCATCGCATTACGCACACCTCGGAGCGGCGCTACAAGTGCAGCATCTGCGAGCGCGTCTTTAAGCGCCGGAATGGACTCTCGCAGCACGTCAAGGGCTACCATCTGCAGTACAAGCCGCACGAGTGTCCTGTCTGCCAGCATAGGTATGCGCTGAAGGGGGACATGGTGCGCTGCCGGCACTCGCAACGGCGTGGCGCCACCGAAAGTGAAACTGCGAAGACATAAGTTAGCTATCAAATCGTGACTTCAAGTTCTTTGATACAATAAATAAATAAATAACTTAACTTTTTGAAAAAAAAACGAGCATGAAATAATTATAAATAATAATAATATAAATAATTAGTCGATATGTCTAACAAAATAGTTTATCATAAATATTTGTACATACTTTTAAAATTAGTTGATAAAATAGTTCATATCTTTATATCTTTTTACATAATTTTTAAGTTTTTTGAGTAAGCTAGTTGAAATATTGAAAGCCTTTAATATCAACTTTGATTTGTAATTTTAATTTTAATTTCGTACTTAACTTTTTGAAGAAAACTTTTCATTCTCACCTGCAAGATTCAAGCTTAAAACGAGAATGAAATAATTATTCATATCAAAAGAGTTTATTATAAATATTTGTACATAATTTTAAAATTTGTTGCTAAAATATTTTATATCTTTATATCTTTTTACATCATTTTTAAGTTTTTTGATAAAATAGTTTATCATAAATATTTGTACATAATTTAAAAATTCATAAGCTAGTTGAAATATTGAAAGCCGTTAATGTGAAATTTAATTTGTAATTGGAATTTGAATTTCGTACTTAACTTTTTGAACAAAACTTCAAGATTCCGGCTTAAAACGAGCATGAAATAATTATTCATATCGACTAACAAAATAGTTTATCATAAATATTTTTACTTAATTTTAAATTTTGTTGATAAAATAGTTTATCATAAATATTTGTACATCATTTTGAAATTTGTTGATAAAATAGATATAAAATATCTTTATATCTTTTTACATAATTTTTAAGTTTTTTGAGTAAGCTAGTTGAAATATTGAGAATGAAATAATTATTCATAGCGAAAATAGTTTATCATAAATATTTGTACATAATTTTTAAGTTTTTTGAGTAAGTTATTCGAAATATTGCAAGCCGTTAATATCAAATTTGTTATGTAATTTGAATTTCGTACTTAACTTTTTATTCTCGTCCGCAAGATTCAGGCTTAAAACGAGAAATAATTATATGAATGAAATAATTATTCCTATCATTTCAGTAACGAAAAGAGTTTATCATAAATATTTTTACATAATTTCGAAATATTGAAAGCCGTTAATATCAAATTTGATTTGTAATTTACTTTGTAATTTGAATTTCGTACTTAACTTTTTGAATGAAACTTTTCAATCTCGCCTGAAAGATTTAAGCTTAAAACGAGAATGAAATAATTATTCAATAATCAATAATAATTAATCATATCGATAACGAAAAGAGTTTATCATAAATCTTTTCACATTCTTTCACATTTATTTATTAATTTTAAAATTCGTTTGAGTAAGCTACTCGAAATATTGAAAGCCGTTAATATCAATTTGAATTTGAATTTCGCATTTAAATCGATTCACAGTAAGCCGTTAATATCGAATTTTGTTTGTAATTTGAACTTGAATTTCGTACTTAACTTTTTGAATACAATTTTTCAATCTCGCCTGGAAGATTCAGGCTTAAAACGAGAATGAAATTATTATTTAATAACGAAAAGAGTTTATCATAAATATTTTTACATTTATTTCTTAATTTTAAAATTCGTTTGAGTAAGCTATTCGAAATATTGAAAGCCGTTAATATCAATTTGAATTTGAATTTCGTATTTAAATCGATTCACAGTAAGCCGTTAATATCAAATTTTGTTTGTAATTTGAATTTGAATTTCGCATTTAAATCGTTTTACAGTTAAACAGAGCTGCCAACTCGCTGAAAACTCGAACAAGTTTAGTTCAAAAAATTGCCGCTAGAGCAGCTGGCAAGCGCATACAACCGTGTCTTAGCGTCATATTTTATTTTAGCGCCAGCAGACGCGAACTGTTTTAAGGATTTTAAATAAATCTTTCCCCCGCATTGCGTGCACAATATTGTTAAAAATAATACGGAAGAGTATGGGTCCGCCAATGGCACGCGCCAGCGGCCCCAGTCGCCAAACGCCCAAAGCCAAGCAGCAAAAACAACAAGAGGACGCCGCTGCAACGGACGCACTGGACGAGGCGCTGATATTCGACGACGAGGAGGGCGGGACGCGCATAGGCGACATCTATATACCGCCGCCGGTGCCCGCACACTGTTCCATGGAGAGCGTCGGTCCACGTCTGATCATTACGAGCATTGTGAACCACAATTTCAAGAGCTATGCGGGAGATGTGTCTCTGGGTCCGTTTCATCATTCCTTTACGGCGATCATCGGACCGAATGGCAGCGGCAAGAGCAATGTCATCGACTCCATGATGTTCGTCTTTGGCTGCCGTGCCAATCGCATACGCTGCAAGAAGCTCTCCACGCTCATACACAACTCCAAGCGTCATCCAAATCTGACCAGCTGCTCCGTGGCGGTGCACTTTGAGCTGGTGCTGGATGACAGCGATGGCGATTGCAGGGCGGTGCCCAACTCCAGATTTGTGGTCAGCCGCACGGCCATGTCGGATAACACATCCTACTATCAGATCGATCGGCAACGTGCCCAGCTCAAGGATGTGTGCAAGCTGCTGAAGCAGCATCATGTGGACTTGGAGCACAATCGCTTTCTCATCCTGCAGGGCGAAGTCGAGTCCATATCGATGATGAAGCCCAAGGGCCTCAACGAGATCGAGACGGGCATGCTCGAGTATCTGGAGGATATCATTGGCACCCAGCGCTATATACGGCCGCTGCAGCAGATCAATCAGCGTGTGGATCAGCTGACAGATGATCGGACCGAGAAGCATAATCGCTGCAAGCTCGCCGAGCGCGAGATGAAGGATCTGGAGCAGCCGTTCAACGAAGCCGTCGAGTATTTGCGCAAGGAGAATGAACTGATGCGCACCAAGAACTGGGTTACCCAGAAGTACATTAGCATTAAGCAGCAGAAGCTGGAGCAGTACAGCCAGGAGCACGAGGCATGCAGCTTGGAGCTTCAGACCCATGACCAGGGCACCGAGTCCCTCAAGAAGGAGCGTGCCGAAAAGGAGCTCATCATACGCAAGGAAATTGAGTAAGTTTTCCAGTTTGAATCCCATCCTTTGTTCATGGTTACCATTCCTTTTAGAGCCTACGAGGCGCTGGTCAAGCGTCGCGAGTCCTTCAAGAAGGAGCTGGTGGTGGCGGATCGCAGCTATACGGAGGTCCAGAGCGCCATGGAGAACACGAACAAGCAGCGCAAAAAGGATAAAACCCAAATCGATAAGAACGAAAAGGAGCTCGCCGAGCTGCAAAAGCTGCCCGAAAAGAATGCCAAGGAAGTCGCGGATTGCCAATGCAAACTGGAGCGCCTGGAGCGGGAGAAGCTCACCCTAAACGAGGAGCGCGAGGAGCAGTTAACCTTGCTCAAGGAGCAGGCGGAGCCGCTCACCGAGAAGCGTCTCAAGTGCAGCGACGAGCTGATTGGCCTCAAGGAGGCCGTCAACAAGGCGCGCGAGGAGCTGCAGGTGCACGAATCCAAGCTGAAGATCCTTAAGCAGGGCGAGATCAGCGAGGCGCGCAAATACGAGTCCTTGAAGTCCTCCTACGAGGAGGCGGAGCGCAGTCATCAGAGCATGACGCTCAAGTTGCAGGAGCTAACGGAAAACATGCCACAGCTGGAGCAGGAGATCGTCACCAAGTCCGCCGAGCTGGACAAGATTGGCAAGGAGGAGCGCAATCTGACCGTTCAGTGCGGCAAGCTGCGCGAAGAGGTAACTAGTTATGCCCTGTACCCATTGAAAATGGGCAAAAAGGGTAGCAGGAAGCATCTCCGACCCCATAAAGTATATATATTCTTGATCAGCATCAACAGTCGAGTCGACATAGCTTCCATCTCAGAGACTATAAGAGCTAGAGACTCCAGATTTGGTGCATAAGCTCGCCTAATCCCCAGGTTTCCCAAGTTTGTTTCAAATTTTCGATAACTCTTCCCGTTTTCGATATACACATGTGATCGATAACAACAAAATCTGGAATTTGGAAAACTTTTTGATGCAGTTTGAAAGATTAGACTAAATAATGATAAACTGTGAAAATTTTATTGAAATCGCTTGAGAAACACTGGAGATATGGAACATTGAAGTTTCGTCAAGCGTTAATTATAGGGTATAGGGTATCGTCTAGTCGGGCTTTCTCGACTAGAGAGTTAAATGTTTCGGTTACCTAATACTCTTTCCGTTTAGATCAACGAGCGCTCCTCGAATATGCAAGCACAGCGCTCCAATGATAAGGTCCTGGACTTTCTGATGCGCCAGAAGGCGGAGGGCAAGATCCCGGGCATACTAGGCCGGCTCGGCGACTTGGGTGCCATTGATGCCAAATACGATATAGCCATATCGACGGCCTGCGGACGGCTGGACAACATTGTGACGGATAACTACGATACGGCAACGCTGGCCATCAAGGCGCTCAAGGAGCACAACGTGGGTCGAGCCAACTTCATACCGCTCAATCGCATGGAGCACTGGCGCAGCAAGTCCTATCCCATCAATACGTAAGTGGGCAAGTAACCTAAAAAGGATATTTATAACATTATATGCTCCTTGGGCAGGCCGGAGCACGTGCCGCGTCTGTACGATCTGGTGCAGGTGGAGGATGAGCGCGTCAAGACCGCCTTCTATATGGCCCTGCACAATACGCTGGTGGCCAGCGATCTGGAGCAGGGATCACGCATTGCCTACGGCCGGGAACGCTTTCGCGTGGTCACACTACGTGGCGACATCATCGAGCAGACGGGCACCATGTCCGGCGGCGGCAATCGTCCCATACGCGGCAAGATGGGCACCCAGGTGAGGACCAAGACCGCCGAATCCGCCGACAGCTCGCACGTGTCGCAGCAGGCGCTGGAGGAGATGCAGGTGCAGGCGGAGGAGCTGCAGCATCGCATCAACTTCTGCCAGGAGCAGCAGGGACGCCTCGAACAAGAGGTACAAACATTGCGCACAACGCTCCAACGCAGCGAAACGGAACAGAAGCGTCTGACCGTGAGCATCAAATCCCATGGCCAGCAGATGGCCAGCAGCCTGAAGCAGTGCGAGGCACAGCGTCAACGCATGCTCAGCCAGACGACGGACGAGGGTGCGGTGAAGGCGCTGGAGCTGCAGCTGGAGCAGGTGAACAAAGAGTTGGAGCAGCGCCTGGCCAAGGAGCAGGCCATGACGAGTGTTATCCAAGAGACACAATTGGAATATGATGCACTGCGTGCGAGCACAGTGCTGCCGGTGGAGGCCAAGCACAAGAAGGTGCTCGGTCAGATTGAGAAGCTATCGAGTCATGTGCGCTCGCTGAACGTGGCGCTGACCACGGCGGAGCGCAGCATGGAACGGCTGCAGCACAGCAATCTCAATCTGCAGGAGAACATCAAGACGGCGGAGGAGAAGCTGCGTGCGCTGAGCGAGGATCGCACGGAGTGCCAGGAGCGCAAGAACGAGCTGGAGCAGCAGCTCGTCGAGGCCGAGGAGGCCATCAGCAATGCCAAATCCCAGTCATCGGATGTCAAAAGGGCCATCGATGAGCTGAGCCGGCAGGAGAGTCAACGCAACATAGATCGCGTGGAGATTGAGACCAAGCTCCAGGCGGCGGCGGCCAAGATGAACGAGGTCAAGTCGGACATACCGCGCTGGCAGGCGCAACTAAAGCCGCTCAAGCTCAACGAGATACCCGGCGAGACGGCGCCCCAAGCGCCACTGAAAACCCTAACCGCCGAGGAGCTGGAGGCGGAGCATCTGGAGGATATGCAGTATAAGCAAACGCTGCTCGAGGAGCAGCTGAAGAAGAAACCCAATCTGGGCTACATCCAGGAGTTCAACGAGAAGCGGCTCGTCTATCTCGATCGCGTGCGCGTCCTCGAGGACATCACCTCCAAGCGCAACGAGATGCGCGACAAGTACGAGGAGGTCCGCAAGCGACGCTACACCGAATTCATGTCCGGCTTCAATATCATCACGCGCAAGCTCAAGGAGATGTACCGCATGATTACGCTGGGCGGCGATGCCGATCTGGAGCTGGTCGACTCCATGGATCCGTTCACCGAGGGCGTACAGTTCACGGTGCGTCCGCCCAAGAAGAGCTGGAAACTCATATCGAATTTATCCGGTGGCGAGAAGACACTCTCCTCCCTGGCCCTGGTCTTCGCCTTGCATTACTATAAGCCTTCGCCGTTGTACTTTATGGACGAGATCGATGCGGCTTTGGACTTTAAGAATGTCTCCATTGTGGGTCACTACATAAAGGTAGGGATCGAAACTCTAGGCTTTTGCGTATTCACTGATTACCTTCTCACATCCTTTGCAGGAGCGCACGAAGAACGCCCAGTTCATTATCGTCTCCCTGCGCGTCAACATGTTCGAATTGTGCAACTTCCTGGTGGGCATCTACAAGGTCAATGACTGCACGGATTCGTGTACCTTGAGGAATCGGCCGCCCAATCTGATGCTACCACCACTCTCCTCGCAGCCCAACCGCACAAACGTGGTGCAGGATAGCAACTCGACGTCGCTGCATCCCGTCTTGAATGGCGATATCGGGCAGCTAACCCAGGAGCCCTTCTTCTCGCGCATCTTTGACAGGGAAACCACATTTGCCCCAACGCTGCAGAGCACCGTCATAAACAGGAAGTGAATGGGGAAGGATATACATCTCTGCCCCATCCTAGAAGCCATTTAATATTATTTTGTTCCAGTTACCAATTAATTACTTAACTGAAGTATTCACATATCTTCAATAATCAGTACAAAAGCAATTCAAATAAAAACGAAATATTTGAGTTAAGGCTAGAAAAAAGATTTCTCCAAAATTCAAATACTAATGAAAAATTTGAGTTAAGGCTAGAAAAAAGATTTCTCCAAAAATGTAAGAAAGAAAAGCGAATAAATAATCATGTATATCTTTATTTGCACTATATACAGTATATTCATATGTTAGTTTAGTAATTGCCGTTCCATACACTATATATATATATATATATATTTATGGTCATATCAATAATATTGCTTGTATGAAAATACTGAAAATTATCAACTTAATTAAATAGTTTTTTGTGTTTTTTTTGTCAAAGTTCAACATAATTATGTACAAAATTTAAAAAAAAATAGTAAAAATTAATTTTCCAAAAATTTTCAAAAATATTTTAAACATTGTTTCGCCAAATTTCAACATAATTATGTACAAAGTTCATAAAAATAGTAAGAATTAATTTTCAACAAATTTTCCAAAAATATTGTAAACACAAAACTAAAGTTAAAGAGTGTTTTCAAATTTATTAACAAAAAAAAATAAGAATTGATTTTCAAAAAATTTCCAAAAATATTGTAAACTAAAGTTAGTGTGTTTTAAAATTTATTAACATAAAAATAGTAAGAATTAATTTTCAAAAATTTCTAAATTATAATTGCCGTTCCATACACTATATATATATATATATATATATATATTTATATTATATCAATAATATTGCTTGAAGAGCATCTTTTTGTATGAAAATACTGAAAATTTTCAACTTAATTCATAAATTTTCTGTTTCGTCAAATTTCAACATAATTATGTACAAAATTCATAAAAATAGTAAAAGTTCATTTTCAAAAAATTTCCAAAAATATTTTAAACATAAAACTAAAGTTAAAGTGTGTGTTTAAAATTTATTAACAAAAAAATAGTAAAAATTAATTTTCAAAAATTTCCAAAAATATTTTTAACTAAAGTTAAAGTTATTAACAAAATGCAGTTCGAACATAAAATCAAAAACGGAAAAAATACAAAAAAATAAAAATAATGGCACTAACAATAACAAAAATCAAAAAGAAGATAAATTTAAAAAACTGAACGAAAGAAAAAAGGAAGAAGAAGCATAATTCACTTATAACATTATAACTTTTAACTTAAATATTTATGTAACTAATATGTAGGCTTTTGGTATCATTATGTACGTATATATATATATATAGTTATGTATATGGTGAAGTTGATAGGTATATTATGGATATATATATATATTTATGTGATGCGATATATGTGATATCAAAGTCCTGCTTCGCTTTTGACGCCCCAAATGTGTCATTTTGTTTAACCTACAAATTAACTATATAGTTTAGGTATATATATATATATGTGTGTGTATATGTATATAGTATATGATCTATTGAAAAATGGCTGCACGCTGCTGAAACTGTTGGCGTCTTTGTGCACGTTCCTCCTCGTCGCGCCTGCGATCCTCCTGCTCCTGCCTGATCTCATCGTGGAACTTATTCGTTCGCAGCTGCTGCTCGATCTTGGCCTCAAAGAAGTTCTTGGCACCGCTGACGCCCACCTGCTCCACATCGATCTCGGTGAGTCGGGCCAACTGATTCAGCCCCGAATCACTATCCAGCTCGCCGGCCTGCGCCTTGCGATAGATGAGCAGGAACTCGCGGAACGATATCTTGCCATCGTGATCCTCGTCGACCTCGGCTATCATTTTCTTCAAGCCCAAGTGCGTCTGCGGTGCACCCAACTTCTCCATCATGTACTTCAGTTCGTTCAGATCCAGGAATCCATCCCGAGCCGTATCATAGCTGAAAGTAAATTAATCGGGAAACTCATTAGACTTATGTAAAACCAGAAGGCTTTAGTCGGGAAATCCCGACTAGACTATACCCTGAAGCCCATACTTTAAGTGTACAGTCAGTGCTTACGAGTATGTGTGAGTGTGTGAGTGTATGTATGTATGTATGTATGTATAGTGCATACTTGCTTAACTTCAATGTTCCATATCTCCAGTGTTTCATAACCGATTTAAATAAATTTTTCACAGTTTGTCATTATTTAGTCTAATCTTTCAAACTGCATCAAAAAGCTTCCAAATTCAAGATTTTGTTGTTATCGATAACATGTGTATATCGGAAACGGGAAGAGTTATCGAAAATTTAAAACAAACTTGTACTGCCTAGGGATTAGGCGAGCTTATGTACCAAATCTGGAGTCTCTAGCTCTTATAGTCTCTGAGATCTTACTTTCTTAACTTCAATGTTCCATATCTCCGTTGTTTCTCAACCGATTTCGATCAAATTTTCACATTTTCTCATTATTTCGTCTAATTTTTCAAACTGCATCACAAAGTTTTACAAATTCAAGATTTTGTTGTTATCGATTACATGTGTAAATCGGAAACGGGGAAAGTTATCGATAATTTGAAACAAACTTGTACTACCTAGGGACTTGGCGAGCTTATGTTCCAAATCTGGAGTCTCTAGCTCTTATAGTCTCTGAGATCGACTCCACTGTTGATGCTGATCAAGAATATATATACTTGATGGGGTCGGAGAAGGTTCCTGCTGCCTGTTACATACTGTTCCACAAACCCTTATACCCTTTTCACCAATTTTCAATGGGTTCAGGGTATAAACCATATAATATCATTCGTGCTCAAACATTCTTCAGCTGCAATCGGGTTTAACAATCGGAAAAGTGTTCCGAGGACGTTTTTGTTGTGGTCATTACCCCGTTATGGCAATCAATAATAGTGTATTATGCGCAATGCTGGTAGCTAACCCAATTTCATGCTAAATTTAGCGCTCAATTTGAGGTTGAAATTTCGCTTGAATCTCGCCATGACACGGCATTAAGAAAACAAGTTGCAGTGAAAACTATGAGCGAGAAAGTGCGAGAGAGAGAGAGAGAAAGAGAGAGAGAGAGAGAGAGAGAGAGTGAGAGTGAGAATGAGAATATGTATATAAAAACAAGTACGAAGGCTCTAGTCCGACTAGAAGATACCCTGAAACCTATACGTAACGCTTACAGTGCTTGTGTATGTGTGTGTGTGTGTATGTGTATGAATGTGTATGTGTATATGTGTGTATGTGTGTGTACGTGTTTACTGTATACTTGACTTAACTTCAATGTTCCATATCTCCGTTGTTTCTAAACCGATTTCTATAATTTTTTTTACAGTTTTTCATTATTTCGTCAAATCTTTCAAACTGCATTTCAATGTTTTTCAAATTCAAGATTTTGTTGTTATCGATAACATGTGTATATCGGAAACAGCAAAAGTTATCGAAAATTTGTTCAAAATCTAAAGTCTAGCTCTAAAAAATGCATACTTGTGTGTATGTATATGTGTGTGTACGTGTTTACTGCATTCTTGACTTAATTTCAATGTTCCATATCTCCGGTGTTTCTCAACCGATTTTAATAAAATTTTCACAGTTTGTCATTATTTCGTTTAATGTTTCAAACTGCATCTCAATGCTTTTCAAAATCAAGTCTTTATTGTTATCGTTAACATGTGTATATGGGAAACGGCAAAAGTTATCGAAAATGTATACCAAATCTGCTCTACAAAATGCCTAACAGAGTTTAAACATTTCTAAACTATATATATATAATGAAATTACGTTAGTATTTCAATATTATAGCAACTTTGTAAGTGAAGGAACAACAAAGTTAAGTTGGTTAACAACTTTATAGTCTGATTGTTTATTGCAACAAAGTTCAAATGCGCTCATCTCTCGTATTTTTGTGACTTCCTGAAGCGAGTTTGGGGCAGGAAATGTGTGTGATGAAAATGCAAATAGAAATACATTTACTCCGTAATTACGTAATGGATTCAAAAAGAAGAAAAAAACATAGAGAAAACGCAAGTGGTTGTTGGATGCTCGAATCGCGTGTGGCAGATGCGCCAAGATGCAACAAATGTTGCGGAAAAACGCGACCTTGCAACATCGTTTGAGTGCGCCTGAAGGATGTGTGTGTGTGTGTGTGTGTGTGTAGAAACGAGTCAAACTAGTTGGTCTAAAAATAAGACAAGTCAAGTCTCAAGCCATTTAAGTATAGTCACTAGCCAGTTATTAGCCAAGGCAAGTTGCCTTGTTGTTGTTGTTGTTGACGACAAATTTGTACATAAACGTAATCGATTACGACGACAAGCGAGATTACGTTACGTTAAATGCTTCACTTTCAATTTCAATTGCGATTTCCCATAACATGCTATTAGAAGAAGAAGAAGAAGTTGAGATAAACACATAAACACACACACAAACACACACACACACGTATAATGTTTGTTGTTGTTAGTATTATTTTTCGTGTCTCGCTTTCGTTGTTAATTGTATCGGCGACATATTACGATACACATTGAGTGAGTGAAAGTAATTAACAGTGACAGAAGCATCCAAAATACACAGACACGAAGGTGTCACCACGCATTTAACAGTGCGCTGGATAATAATTATTATTGTTAATTAACTTCAATTGCTACTGTGTGGCTGTTGCGTCAATGTTGACAATTGTCGAGACTTTTGCTTTTTTTTTTGTTGTTTTGTGGTTTCTTTTTCAATTAATATTACGCTTGCTTAACACAAGCTCATTAAAACTGTTGTTACGTTCCACAATTTCCAGCTGTTCAATTGCACTAATACAATGCCAAACTTAGCAGCCATCTACATTCGCTATCTCGCTCTGGCTTACATAGTACATATAGGAACTTTCCTGCAGGTGGCAACGCCCCCACCTAGCGGGAGTTCTGCCCAATTCGTGTTATCGATTTCAAAATGTTTTCATTTCAATGATTTCCTAAGCGCTGCAGATGAAGCTAATTCTTTATAGATAAATGCTTCATTGCATGCGATTTGGTTTTGCTTTATTTATATACACACACACACGTTGTGTACAGTTCAACAAATAACGGGGTCAGCTGGCCATTGTTGTTATTGCATGCATAAGATGCATGTTTTTAAGTGTGTTATATTTGTGTGCATGTGTGTGTGCATGTATGTGTGCCTTTAGGTACTCACCATACAAAGTAGTTTGCAATTACTATTGAACGTATGTACTTTGTGCGGTTGTTGTTGCCTTTTTTCTCTATTAGCAGCAACCAGCAATTGTAAATTCATGTTTCTTGGCTATTTTGTTAATGCTATTGTTGTTGTTGTTTAAGTGTCTGGGCTGTATGCTCGATGGCCCAAGCGGGTTAATGCCAACGCTTTGCCAGTCACAGCGCGTCATGTTCTTGAACTTTTTTGTTTTTGTTGTCCACTGGGTTACTTATTGTAACGGTGCATCATAACGCTTTAAAATGCATTGCAGTGTTGAGTTTGGTGGATTTCTTCATACTTTGTTGCTCGGTAGGTCTTTTTCTCTATTGTATAAAGTCAACTTACAGCAAAACCAAAAGGGACAAAAAATGTACACACACTTGACGTCTTGCATACACAATTTTTGTTGTTGTTTATTTCGTTCACAGTCCGACTGTCTGGCTGACTGATTGTCTCGCGGCTTCTATTTCGAAAGCAAACATGCACCTGTGTAACTAAAAATACTTTCGTTAAGACCTCCATTCTGCCCCAATGTGCGTGTGCACAGCGAGTCAATAAATTTATTTAAGCTGCATCGTTAAATTTTATGATAAGTAAATAACTTCAAAATAAGCACTAAACTTCCCAGTAGGAAACCAGTGTTGAAAAAGTAAAAACAAAATATAATTTTCATGGAAGTAGAAGCAAAAAAAATAGTTCAAATATCAAATACACTGCGCAAAACTGCAGACCAAAAAACTTATATTTTTTTGACATGACGAAATTGGAGCAGATTTAACGAAAGAAAAGCGTTGCGTGGGTCGCGTGTGCGTATTTTTAGTTGCAGCAGGAAACACTAACAACAACAACAACAACAACTAGCTACGAGCTGTATGAGTCAGTGTTGCAACTAGCAATGCATTGAGAGTTAAGTGGCTGCGCTTTTGATAAGCAATTGTAGCAGAAAATAAAATCTAGCCACACATGACTGACTACTGGACTGACTAATTGCCGCCAGTTGAAAGCACAAAGGAACTGTTGCCGATGATGATTCTATATATATATGTGTGTGTGTGTGTGTGTATAATATTTTATTATGTTATTTAATTTGATATTTCCTCAATTGCGTGGCATGACATTGCCACTAGTCAGACCACACCATATGCATATATAGTATACATACTGGTTTAACCACAGCAGTACTTATTTTCAGTGTCAATCAACGAGTTGTAATTGTAATCACAATACATTCACAATGACGCAGGCGTGCGCTCATGTTAGTTCACAGTAGGGGGACAGACGCACGCTGTCCGGTTGTTGTTGTTGTGGTTGCCAGACATCTGGTCGCCAGTTTTGCACATCTCCATCTCCATTATTCGTACATTTGGCTAAGGTCAGCGTCAGCGCCAGCTGCACAGCGCAAGCAAAACACAATGTCCATTCACAATGGACTGCTATCGATTTGCCGAAACTTGCCGATTACAGCATCTGCATGCGACTGCATTGCAGTTGACTGCTAAGTACTAGAGCGTGGTGAGTAGTGGTGAGAGAGAGAGAGAGGGAGACAAAAAGCATGCATTGTGTCTGTGTGTGTAAACACATCGAATAAATGACAAATTCAAATGCAAAATGTCAATGAACCTGCCTTGCTGTCGCACAAGTCTGTATGTATTCAAATGCTGCAGTTTTTCGCCTTCCCCCCACCCTCCCCTCTTGACTTTGCAAAGGCAGGAAGTGCTTAAAAGGCCGCTGCAGTTATCCTAAAATGTGCAACAACAACCCCTTTTTTTCTGTATATATAGGGGGAGGGTCATGCTTCAGTGATAATGGGTGGTGAGTGTGGTTAAATAAAAAGCTTGCGCCGCATGATATATGCAAAGAGTGTGTGTAAAAGCCCACACACGAACTAAACAACAACAACAACACACGAACAACAGGCAATCCCCCTCAACTGTAAAGTGCGTGTGCGTGTAACTTTTAATGTCTGCAATTTATGTGTCTGTGTGTGTGTATGTGTGAGTGTGTGTCTGTGTGCATTCTCTTATGCTGTACTTTTGCCATGAACGCAATTTGTAAGCTCTCTGTGACATGGCATTGACATCGCTGCTAGAGATGAGAACGGCAAAGCGATAGTTCGTTAAACCAATTAATATATTGTATCGGCCGGGCAACTTTTTTAATCATTACCCCTAATAATATTTTTGTGGAACTACCCACCCATTGCAAAAGGAGCAAAAAAAAAAGATATCATCTCCTCTAAGAGTGCCATTTATGGACGCAAAGAAAAATATAATATAAAAAAAAAAAAAATAAAAAAAATATAAAATAAAAAAATAAATAAAAAAATAATAATATAAAATAAAAAAAAAATATAAAATAAAAAAAAAATAAAAAAAAAATAATATAAAATAAAAAAAAAAAATATAAAATAAAAAAAAAATAAAACAAAAATAAAATAAAAAAAAAATAATCACCTCAATTTCAAGTTTCACTTACATTTATGGTGGCAAAAAAAAATAATAATAAAAAAATTAATCAATCTCCATTTCAAGTTTCACTTACCCCCCCCCCCCCCCATATTTCATTTTTACCCCTGTTCCCCGACCGCTGATATATTGAAACAGTTGATTAAGTGCATAGTGTTATTGGTATCGGCACGAACAAAGCACGAAGCACGCGCTCATCTCTAATTGGTTAAGTTTGCTCTCGCATGCAGATGTTGTTATTTTGTTGAAAATGTAATAAGTTGAAAATGTAATAAGCTAAAATGCAAAATGCAAAACGGTAAATAAAGAGTAAAGAGTGAGTGGCGTCAGCTTTGGTGGTGGTGGTGAGTTCCCATGGCTGCTTAAGCATTTGGCAAAGCTTATCAGCTGCAGACAGACGAGGGATAATTTATGTGTATGTGGATTATTTATATGCTCTGCATATCAAAAATGAAAATCAATATCACTTAGTTGCAGGCTCGTCTGGTATTTATCGTTTACCCGGAAAAGCGTGTGAAAAATGGCGCATCCAAAATACAATAAACTTAATAAATATCCAACCGGAAACTAAAATCTCCACAAATTACGACGCTATAATGTAAAACACATTACATATTGCGTGCCCGATTAGCGATTGCGGGCGTGTGGACCTAACAAATACAGTTGTTTCGCCTCTTCTTCTTCTTCCTTTCTTTCTTTGCTTAATTCATTCATCTTACAGTGCTTACAGCGTCTTCGTTGTGCCTTGAAACAATAACAAATGTATGCACAATTGGGTCGTAACGAAATAATCAGTTCGTCTCTGAACTTATCATTCCAAGAAATTGATAATTCCAGTGCGGACAATTACGATATTCGAATCTGTGTAGAAAAACATAAATACATTTATCTCATTTATTAATTCTGTTATGTTTTTTTTCAAATTTTCTGGAAGTGTTTTTTCAGACAAATTCTTAATGCGCATTTGCAATTGTTTACCTCCCTGCCACACATATGCGCTGAATCAGTTGCAACTTTCTTATAAACACAACGCCTCGTGACTCATCCCAGTATTTGCTCAAGTTTGTTTGCTGAATTATACAAAAATGATTACAATTTCGAGGAGACGCGCAGCTGCTGGGATAAGCAGAATTCAAATGTCAAATGCCTCAGCCGGTTTTTTGTTTTTCGATTTATTGTTGTTGATAAACACAACAACAACAACAAGACATAACATAGCATATTTGAAAGAGCAAGTGAAGATGTTAAATAACATTTTTTTTGCACGCTTTACAGAATTTGCTAGTTCAAATGTTAAATGTTAATGCTGTTATATTCTTAATGTGTTATACTAAAAAATTCAATTAGACTTTTATTTGTTGAGTTGTAAGCTGATCTTTCAACTGAATTTTAGAATTTTTGTAAACTCTTTTCACTTTTTTTTTCGTGTTCTTTACTTAAAGTGCAAGACATTTTTTTCCAAGTCTATAAATATTTATTTAACATTTATTTAAATATTTTTATATTTATAACATTTTTTTTGCCCGCTTTACAGAATTCGCAAGTTAAAATGTTAAATGTAAATGTTAATGCTGTTATATTGTTAATGTGTGTTATACTAAAATGTTTAATCAGACATTTATTTGTTGAGTTGTAAGTTCAACTTTCAACTGAATTTTAGAATTTTTGTAAACTCTTTTCACTTTTTTTTTCGTGTTCTTTACTTAAAGTTCAACACATTTTTTTCCATGTCTATAAATATTTATTTAACATTTATTTAAATATTTTTATATTTATAACATTTTTTTTTGCCCGCTTTACAGAGTTCGCTAGTTAAAATGTTAATGTTAATGCTGTTATATTGTTAATGTGTGTTCTACTATAAAATTCAATCAGCCATTTATTATTGTAAGCTGAGCTTTAAACTGAATTTTAGAATTTTTGTACTCTTTTTACTTTTTTTTCGTGTTTCTTGCAAGACATTTTTTTGTGCCTTGTCTATATAAATAATTATTTGCAGACATTGTGGAGCTGCCTTTTGGCGCTTACGATTTCAAGGCACGTTCGTTTGATTTGCTTCTTCTTCTTCTTCTTCTTCTTGTTATACTCGTCTTACAAATATTCCATTTTGACACAGTGCCAAACAGTGATTTGCTTGTGAATTGACCCAATTTGTAGGTAGTGAAATAGGAGCTTAGCTATTTTAGGGTTATGTTGTCTTAGGATCGCTTCGAAATTGTGTTAATGCAATGAATACATATGTATACCGCCTGAACGAACAGGTGCAAGTAGCTAATTAGCTCATATAACACTTGCAGCTGATTCAGTGAAGTAAAAAATGTAAAGCGTGCTGAATCAGTAGTCAGTTCTAAGAACCGACAATCAAGGCTGCGAAGATTTTCAATGTAAAGCGTAATCAGAAAGCCAAAAAAAAATATATATTTGGATGAGCTAAGAGATAAGAGTGATAAGTTATCAAAGCGACGTGACACGCATATAGAATACATATAAACACTTAAGATATAAAAAAATGGCTTATTTATTTATTGTTAAGGCAACTGGTTCAAGATTTATCTAGATAAACTGAAACTGAAAGATTGCGCAACGGTTGTTTTGTCGCCTCATTGGATGCGAAATGCGATCGTTTAGCGGATGCAATTTTGCATGTCGTAAGCCGAGACACCCACCCAAAATGAGAGTACTCGACTGAGAGATATTCTATAAGTCGTATGGTACACTTGTACCTAAATGGATGTACCTATGGATGTACATAAGAAACGTTGTTCCATTTGTACCTAAATGCATGTACCTATGGATGTACATAAGAAAGCAGCGAAATATAGTTAAAAGCCATTACTTAATGACTTTAAGTTACTTTGCTGGATCGTTAAAAAATGTTTAATGCATAAAGCTTCTACTGAAACGCATTTTAAAGTCAAGTTTATGAACAAATTGAATAAAAAGTTAACAATGTAAGTGAAAAATGATACATCAATATAGGTGTTATACAATCAATTTTTGTCGAGTATAACACTAGGTAATTCTAGCCACTTGTAGAGGCGTCAGGTCAGACTGGCAATCGAATACCGCAATGTGAAGTCTACTAATAAATATGAATATAATGTACATACATATATATAGATATGTTACACACACGCGTTTAAGTAGCGCTCACTTCTTGACTCATTGGCAAAGCGGTCGTGAGTTGAAATTGAAAACTTAAACGGCGTGTGATTTATGTATGGAATAAAGTGACTGTGACAAAAGTCACTTGGTGTGTGTGAGTCATGCGCCATTGCATCTCGAAAGGGAAGAAGAAGGGGAGGGGGGAGGGGGTGGGAATGCAGTTTAGTTGGCAATTAAGCGCAAAACGCAGTTGTGAGTCTGGGAAGCAGTGCAAAGGTAAGCTGGTAAGTAGGAGTAAAATAAACACCCTGTATTTAGGTCTCTCTAATATACATATAAATATATATTTTGAACTTACGTATTGAAGGTCTTTTGATAGTCCTTGATTTGCTTGCGTGAAAATTCATGGAATTCGGTGTAGACATTGACCACCTTGAAAGTGCGCGGCACCTCAATGCCCGCCTCCTGGGAGTCGATAATCTCCTGGCGACGATTCAGAATGTGCGTCAGCTCAGAGCTCTCCGTTGTTGTTGTTGTTGCGGTTGTTGTTGTTGTGCTATCGTCAACACTACCGTTACGCGAAGCGGACGAGGCATTCGAGGAGACAGACATGTTGTTTTTGTAATTTCAACTTTGCGCTTGTGCTGGAATTTTTTTGTCAAAAACACACCACACCCTGTCAAGTGCAGTTGTGCGGGGGCAGCAGCGAGGATATAAGGATACACACAAACACACACACACACACACGCACACACTTATACGCGCGCACACAATAAAAGGGCCTACACACGGGATTTGAGTTATTTGTTGGTGGAGGTAGCCTTTTTTTTGCCAGTTTAAATTGTTTGTGCAATAGGAAGGCGCGCGCGAAAATAAAGACCGGTGTTTGGTAATGCAGGTTGTTTAATAGCTTGAGAATTTTTGAGCTCGTTTTAATAAAGCGCGCAAAACATGCAAAGCACCCGAAGTCACAGATACGAATGAACAGCGAACGGCGCAAGACGAGTACGAGACGCAAGTCTATTGTGAATTAGCAAGTGTTTTGCTCAGATCTGGCAACGCTAGCCAAATGCTAACAGCTGTTTTGGATGGCAAGGCCGGCTAACGTTGACATGTGACTGACAAATTAATTCTCACATTTCAGCTAGTTTATTTTTCATTGAAATTCGGACAAGTTTTTGTGTATTTAAGGCAAAACTAAAATGGGCAGCAAACTTTTCAACAAACTAATGCTGCTTGCGGGCTTTGCAAGTCTGGCACATGCTGCCTTTTCCGCCGCACATCGTAAGTTAATATTTGCCCAACCTTTGCTCTGTTCGTAAGTGAAAAGTTAATTGGAATTTTTTTTAATAGATCGCACGTATTTGCGTCTCACGGAACAGGAGTGGACCAGCTTGCCGCTGGATGTGAGTGCATAATGCATAACTTTGATCCGAACTAATCGTTGACAACTTTTCAGATCATTCTGCAGACGGTGATAAGTTTGGTGCTCGTCATTTACAACATTATACAGATTGTGGGCAACTTTAAGGAAATTCGCGCCACGGTAGATATGCAGCAGCGCACCTGGGATACGCTGGGCAATTTCCCCTCGTTTTACACATTCAATCATCGCGGACGCGCCTTGAATCCCGGCTACAAGACGCCGCGGCAAAACGAGGTCGATGACCAGCATTAGGAGCAATATATGTAGTTTAATTAGTGGAATTCATATAAAGTTTCATGTTTGTGCATTTCAAATAAGCCAAAATAAATGTGCTATAATTCAATTTATCATCTGCGCTTTACTTTTTATTTTTGCTAGCGCCATCTATGTTTTTAGTGTTGCATTCATATAAAGTTTCATGTTTGTGCATGTGAAATCAGCCAAAATAAATGTGTTCGGCATCTTTGAATGCTATAATTCCATTTATCGTCCGCTTTTCAGTTTATTTTTTGGCTAGCGCCATCTATGTTTGTAGTGTTGCATTCATATAAAGTTTCATGTTTGTGCATTTGAAATTAGCCAATATAAATGTGCTATAATTCCATGTATCGTCCGCTTTTCATTTTATTTTTTGGCTAGTGCCATCAATGTTTTTAGTGTTGCATCATGTGAAGCTGAGTAAATATACAGGGTTACTTTTCTAGTGAAGTTTTACTAAGTGATAAACTAAGCTTAACCAAAACCAAATGCTTGCTGTAGTTAGTGATGTTCCTGATCCTGATCAGCCAATATAAATGTGCTCGGCATCTTTGAATGCTATAATTAAATTTATCTTTTGCGCTTTATTTTTATTTTTTTTTTGGCTAGCGCCATCTATGTTTTTAGTGTTGCATTATGTGAAGCTGAGTAAATATACAGGGTAACTTTTCTAGTACATTTTTATTAAGTGATAAACTAAGCTTAACCAGAACCAAATATTTGCTATAGTTATTGATGTTCCTGATCCTGATCAGCCAAAATAAATGTGCTCGGCATCTTTGAATGCTATAATTCCATTTATCGTCCGCCTTATTTTTTTTATTTTTCGCTAGCGCCATCTATGTTTTTAGTGTTGCATTCATATAAAGTTTCATGTTTGTGCATGTGAAATCAGCCAAAATAAATCTGCTATAATTCAATTTATCGTTCGCTTTATTTTTATTTTATTTTTTTCGCTAGCGCCATCTATGTTTTTAGTGTTGCATTATGTGAAGCTGAGTTAATATACAGGGTTGCCTTTCTAGTGAATTTTTATTAAGTGATAAACTAAGCTCAACCAGAACCGAATATTTGCCATAGTTATTGATGTTCCTGATCCTGATCAGCCAAAATAAATGTGCTCGTCATCTTTGAATGCTATAATTCAATTTATCGTCTGCGCTTTATTTTTTTCGCTAGCGCCATCTATGTATTTAGTGTTTGAAGTTGAAGCTGAGTTAATATACAGGGTTACTTTTCCGGTACATTTTTATTAAGTGATAAACTAAGCTAAACCAGAACCAAATATTTGCTATAGTTAGTGATGTTCCTGATCAGCCAAAATAAATGTGCTCGGCATCTTGGAATGCTATAATTCAATTTATCGTCTGCGCGGCTCATAAGCGCCATCTATGTTTTTAGTGTTGCATTACGTGAAGCTGAGTAAATACACAGGGTTACTTTTCTAGTGAATTTTTATTAAGTGATAAACTAAGCTTAACCAGAACCAAATATTTGCTATAGTTATTGATGTTCCTGATCCTGATTTTTTTGCTAGCGCCATCTATGGTTTTAGTGTTCCATTATGTGAAGCTGAGTTAATATACAGGGTTACTTTTCTAGTAGATTTTTATTAAGTGATAAACTAAGCTTAACCACAACCAAATATTTGCCATAGTTAGTGATGTTCCTGACCTCATAGCTAAATCCTTATGTTCTAGTTGAAGTATGCCACGCATATGTGCGCCAGGTGTGTCGTTGCAGCCGTGAGTGTGACAAAGACGACAACCCGCTTTCTCACCACTCCTTAGCATACACTCGTAGTATAACTGTGCATTGGAGCGACAGCCGCGCACTACCTGCTTATGGTGCGCATCATAGAACTCCAGACATGCAGCCAGCTGATCATCCGGCTCATTGGCAGCCAAGCCGCAGGGCAGAGCACTTTGTCGACGATCAACTTGATCGCAATTGAGACACTGATGACACCACAATCTCTGCTCCGGATAGGGACCCTTGTTGCAAAAGTTGCCTTCGCAACTGCGACAGCTTGCCACCGCTGCCAGGCTGCAGTTGAACTCTGGTCGCTGACAACCACGCTCGGTGGTGCCATTCACATAGTGTAAGACGAGACAGGGTGACGCCGGCACTGCACATTGCTCTACATATATGCCACCCGGTCGCTCCCAATTGGCGCAGCCGGCGGCGTTATCGCTGCTGCATCGATAACAACGCGTGAAATCGATTGCATTGCAACCGTGCGTAGCGTTGCCATCACACTCGTAACAGTTGAGCAACTGTTGCTGATCACTCGCTGGCGGTTCACCACAGCCGCGTCGCACACTCCAGTCCGAATATTCGCAGGCATAGCACGAAGATGCTTCTGCCGAGCCACAGGTGGTGCTGCTCAAAGATGTAGCATTACTTCGACATGTCTCCAGCTCGGCCGAGTTGCAGCTGAGACAGCGCTGTTGCGGCAGACAGCCGGCATTGCAATTATCACCGTTAACGCACTGAGCCAATTCACCACGATGCGGCTCCAGCTCGGCGGGCAACTCAGACGAACAGCCGCGTATCACGCGATTCAGCTGGCGGTAAGTATAACAGAACTGCTGCTGCTCGCGGCCAAGCAGCACCTGTTGCTGACACTGCTCGTATTGGCTAATATTGCATTTGCTGCCCAACTGAAAGAGATCCATCTTACAGCCGCGTCCCTCCAGCGAATCACACTTCACACAGCTCAACGTCCAGGCAGCCTGTGCTGCGTTGCAGCCATTTATCGCACACAGCTGCGCCGTCGCCGTTGCCGTATGATTGCTGTCCGAGACACAGCCACGATAAACCAAACTAGCACTGCTTATCTCCGTATAACAGTAATCCTCCTCGTGATGGTACAGACATGGCATGGGCTTACCAGCCGGCGCAGCGGCACAACTTGCACCAGCACAATGATGACACTTGAGGCGCCCCGGCGGATAGACGCCTGCATTGCACAGATTGCTGGAGCAGCGCTTGTAGTAGGTTGCTTCGTCGCTTGGAGTTTCAGCCGCACAGCCACGGTAAGTAATCGTATCCACTGAAAAAAGCAAATGCTTATAACTTTAACAATATTTCTTTTTCAGGAAAATCCTTCTTACCAATGGACATGGCACACGTCAGTTCGGTGGAGCAGGCTTTAAACGGCAATACGCCAACTTCGCCCAGAGTTTGGGCACATTCGGGCAGCGCGATAGAATCGCAATGATAACAGACAATGGCCCCACATGGCTGCATGGAGAGGCCTATGAATAGATTATGATCATAATCAACTTTATTGGAAAGTCATTAACCTCCTGGGCTTACATGACAGCAGCAGGAACAGGAGCAGGAGCAGCGGATGTAACTGGTTCGCTTCTTGACTCATTGCTCAACTTGGATTAATTGCTTTGGCTTTTGTGCATTAGCCATAGAGCAATTTTATGGCTTATCTATCTACTGGCCGACTCGAACAAAGGCCCATTATCAAACGCTTCGATAAGGATACGCTTATTGCCAACACTATATATATAATGCACTTACCTATTGTATATTCCAATATACATATGTGCTTTTAGTCTATAAGATCTTTACATTATTTCTAATCATCAAATTGTTATCTTGCATTTCAACTTTTTAATTTTGCTTCACGATTTGAATGTTCCAAACCAAACATTTATTTAAGCTCAATTTTTTTTAGTATTTTAAGCAGTTTAAAAACATTTTAATAATTTTATATAATAATATTTTGCTCAGAATTTTTATACATTTTTTTACACATTTAGATTATGAAAACAAATTATGCAAAGAGTATATAAATATTTCTTTAAGCTCAATTTTTATTTAAGTATTTTAATCAGTTTAAAAAAATTTTTTTTTGTCATGGACATCATCTAGTATCTAGGTAATTTATAATATATATAATAATATATAATAATATTTTGCTTATAATTTTTATACATTTTATAAACATTTACATTATGAAATGAATTTATACAAAGAGTATAAAAACATTTCTTTAAGCTCAATTTTTATTCAAGTATTTTAATAAGTTTAAAATCATTTTTGAATCTTTGGATCCAGCATCTAGGTTATTTATAATATATATAATAATATTTTGCTTATGATTTTTTTACATTTTTTAAACATTTAGATTGTGAAAAGAAATTATACAAAGAGTATATACAAATTTCTTTAAGCTCAATTTTTATTTTTGTATTTTAATCAGTTTAAAAACATTTTTTATCATTGACATCATCTAGAATTTGGGTTCTAGGTAATTTATAATATATATAATAATATAATATATTTTTGCTTATAATTTTTATAAATTTTTTTAAACATTTAGATTATGAAAAAAATTATACAAAGAGTATACAAATATTTCTTTAAGCTCAATTCTTATTTAAGTTTTTTAATCAGTTTAAAAATATTTTTGAATCATTGGATCAAGGATCTAGTTAATTTATAATATATATAATAATATTTTGCTTATAATTTTTATACATTTTTTAAACATTTAGATTATGAATGTTCCAAACAAAACATTTATTTAAGCTCAATTTTTATTTAAGTATTTTAAGCAGTTTAAAATATTTTAAAAATTTTATATAATAATATTTTGCTTATAATTTTTATACATTTCTTAAACATTTAGATTATGAATAAATATAATTACAAATATAATTATACAAAGAGTATATGAACAATTAAAGTTAACACACTTTCCCACACATCTGTATCACACATAAATATTCATATATTCACGAAGTAGGTTAAACGCTATAATTTATTGATATTACAACTATAATTACAGGTTAAGGAAAATGTTGCAACTACTCTGTTTTAATTAGTACACTGTAAAAATATTAGTTAAGTACTTTAAGAAACAAAAGAAATTTTGAAAAATATACGCAAAATCAATATACAAAATCAAATACATTTTGTTTTTATTTCACTCTCACCCAAAGCAGTCAAATTTATTTTCTCGTGGGCCATTTTGGGGAATTTTACTAGTTTTCGGCCAGTGAAATACCAGGTGAACAGAAATCAGCAGCAAGTAACTCTTAAAGTCAGATCAACCAATCAGAACGCACGAACTTAGTTCAAGGTCAAGCTGCTCTTTGAGTTTGCACTCAAAGTTTTCACTCAGTCGCTCATTCTGTCAACAGCTGCTCTTAGTTAAAATTTTAATTTGCAGATCAGCTTGCTGCTGACTTCTGTGCGCCTGGTATTTCACAGACCGAAATGTATCGAGAAAATTTAATTTGAGGATCTGAAAAATACAAAAAAATTCCAAAAATACTAGATTTGCGGGCAATTTTACTAGTTTTCGGCCAGTGAAATACCAGGCGAACAGAAATCAGCAGCAAGTAACTCTTAAAGTCAGATCAACCAATCAGAACGCACGAACTTAGTTCAAGGTCAAGCTGCTCTTTGAGTTTGCACTCAAAGTTTTCACTCAGTCGCTCATTCTGTCAACAGCTGCACTTAGTTAAAATTTTAATTTGCAGATCAGCTTGCTGCTGACTTCTGTGCGCCTGGTATTTCACAGACCGAAATGTATCGAGAAAATTTAGTTTAAGGATCTGAAAAATACAAAAAAATCCAAAAATTCCAAAAATACTAGATTTGCGGGCAATTTTACTAGTTTTCGGCCAGTGAAATACCAGGCGAACAGAAATCAGCAGCAGGTAACTCTTAAAGTCAGATCAACCAATCAGAACGCACGAACTTAGTTCAAGGTCAAGCTGCTCTTTGAGTTTTCACTCAGCCGCTCAATCTGTCAACAGCTCAGCTGCTGTTAGTTAATATTTTAAGTTACAGATCCGCCTACTGCTGACTTCTGTTCGCCTGGTATTTCACAGGCCGAACTGTATCGAGAAAATTTAGTTTGAGGATCTGAAAAATACAAAAAAATTCCAAAATTCCAAAAATACTAGATATTACGGGGCATTTTACTAGTTTTCGGCCAGTGAAATACCAGGCGAACAGAAATCGCAGGAGGCTGATCTCCAACTTAAAATGTTAACTAACAGCAGTTAACAGAATGAGCGGCTGAATGAAAACTTTGAGTGAAAACCAAGTTCAAGGTCAAACTGCTCTTTGAGTTTTCACTCAGCCGCTCATTTTAATTAACATTTCAGCTGCTGTTAATTAACATTTTGAATTACAAATCAGCCTCCTGCTGATTTCTGTTCGCCTGGTAGCCAAACAGAACTGTATCGAGAAAATTGACTTTTTGATCGTCTGAAAAATACCAAAAAATACCAAAATTTTCAAAAATACCAAAAATTCCAAAAATACTAAAAAATACCAAAAAATTTTAAAAATACCAAAAATTTTAAAAAAAAAAAAAAATACATAAATACTATATATTACAAAAAACGTAAAATCATGCTGAAATATAATAAATTATTAAAAAGGAAAATACCAAAAATACTAGATATTACGAAATACTCGTAAAATACCAAAAATTCCAAAAATACCAAAAATACCAAAAATTTCAAAAATACCAAAAATTTCAAAAATACCAAAAAATACCAAAAATTCCAAAAATTCCAAAAATACCAAAAATTTCAAAAAATAACAAAAAATAACAAAAAATTCAAAAAATACTAGATGCTACAAAAAACGTTAAATCATGCTAAAATATAACAAATAATAAAAAAGGAAAATACCAATAATACTAGATATTACGAAATACTCGTAAAATGCCAAAAAATACTAGATATTACGAAAAACACGTAATATCATGCTGAAATATAACGAATAATAATAATAAAAACACTTTGAATTTGTTTCAATTTTAAAAATATATTTTTATTCATTTGTATTTGTGTAGCTTATACTATTACATGGAATGATGTACAGTATTCAATGTTGTTGTGTAAGAAAATGAGTATTTTGTCTACATAAATTTGTACGTATCTTATGCAATACATTATATTATTGTTTGAAAGAGATGACATAGCTTTTTATATAATATATGTTGAATGATGTATTAAATGCTAATTAAAATATATTTAACATATCATTTATTAATTAATATTATTTTTTATTATTATTATTATTAATTATTGAAATTGCGAAAGATTTAGATATACATAGATTATATATATTTTTTTTTTCAGAGAGATGACATAGTTCTGATATAATTTATAATGTATTAAATGCTAATTAAAATATATTTAACATATCATTTATTAATTAATATTATTATTATTATTAATTATTGAAATTGTGAAAGATTTAGATATACATAGATTATATATATTTTTTTTTTTTTCAGAGAGATGACATAGTTCTGATATAATATATGATGTATTAAATGCTAATATATGATGTATTAAATGCTAATATCGTTTATTAAATTTTATTATTATTATTAATTATTGAAATTATGAAAGATATTGATATACAATATTGTATGTATGAGTTGGACTCATAAAGTAATTTTTTCTCACAGTGTAGACAACTCATGTTTTGTCTGCTTACATTTTTAGGTACCTTATGCAATAGATTATATATATATATTTTTTTTTAAGTCATCTCTTATATAATTTATAATGTATTAAATGCTAATTAAAATATATGTAACATATCGTTTATTAAATTTTATTATTATTATTAATTATTGAAATTGTCAAAGATTTAGATATACAATATGGTATGTATGAGTTGGACTAATAAAGTGATTTTTTTCTCACAGTGTAGACAACTCATGTTTTGTCTGCTTACATTTTTAGGTACCTTATGCAAAAGATTATATATAAAATATTTTTTTTTCAGAGAGATTACATCGTTCTTATACAATATATAATGTATTAAATGTTAATTACAATATATTAAACATATCGTTTATTAATTATTATTATTATTATTAATTATTGAAATTGTGAAAGATTTAGATATACAATATATATGTTTGTATGTATGAGTTGGATTAATAAAGTAATTTTTTTCTCCCTGTGTAGACAACTCATGTTTTGTCTGCTTACATTTTTAGGTACCTTATGCAATAGATTATATATATATATATTTTTTTTAAGTCATCTCTTATATAATTTATAATGTATTAAATGCTAATTACAATGTATTTAACATATCGTTTATGCGTATTAATTATTGAAATTGTGAAAGACTCAGATATACAATATTGTATGAGTTGGAAAGTTAGAAAGTGATGTTTTTTCTCCCAGTGTAGACAACTCATGTTTTGTCTGCTTACATTTTTAGGTACCTTATGCAATAGATTATATATATATATTTTTTTTCAAAGAGATGACATAGCTTCTTATATAATATATGATTTATTAAATGCTAATTACAATATATATTTAACATATCGTTAATTATTGAAATTGTGAAAGACTTAGATATACAATATTGTATTTTTGTTTTCTCCCAGTGTAGACAACTCATTCAAAAGAGTGTATGTAGGACAAATGCACAGGTAGACAGTTCCATTCAAATGTCCACATACTCGTGATATCAAGTTGTCGGTAGCAGGTCCCATATGCTGGCTAGTTGGCTGGACATATTGGCACGCGGGCAATGCCAAATGTTCACATGATGAATAATTCATTGGCATTGGTTGCTTGCATGGCCAGGATGACCGATTCATATGTTATTTGATGGCAAGGGTCAACTAAATAGCCCGTACGTATGTAATTTGGTATATCGATTTAATTTCGAGTAGGATAATTGCGTGACTATCTGCGACATATGGCCAACAATTTGTTGGCCTTGCTTCAGTTGCGCGCCAGTCAGCAACTGAACAGGAACAAAACCAATAATCAAGTGGTTCTCTCTTTTTGTGAAATTATAATCAAATTAAGTTTCGACTGATAATACCGATAATCATTTATCATTTTCTGAGTGCTTCAATTCAATGATGAACGTTAAGCATCTGGTTTGGTTAACACTGGTCGCTGTGCTGCTGCTGCAAGGAGCAGCAGAGGAGCAGGAGGTGGATCAGAAACTGGAACTGAACCACGATGTGGAGTTAACCAAAAATTCAACCCACTCAATTGAGCAAGAAGATGTCGAAATAGAAGTTAAACCGGAAACTGAACGAGAAGCAGAACATGAAACCGAACCAGAAGCTACTGAACCGGAAACACCCGAGCCCGAAGCTGTACCAGAAACTGAACCGGCAGGTGAAACAGAAGTCAAACCACAGACTGAGCCCGAAGCTGTACCAAAAACTGAACCGGAAGCCGAAACAGTTGTCAAAGCACAGACTGTACCAGAAACTGAACCGGAAACCGCAATAAATGTTGCTACTGAAACCAAAACCGAACCTGCAACGGAGCCAATGGCAGACTCCACACATCCACCGGACTATCAGGATGATGCAGCGCCTCAGGAAATCACTATGCCGGATATACCACAAGTTCCCACAACAGCAACAACAGCAACACCAACAACAGCAACACCAACAACAGCAGCAGCAACAGTTGCCACTGCAGCGGTGATTAACGATTGCTTCAGCTGCACCAGCTACAAGAACGGCAGCTGCCAACAATATCCCAACAATCGGCAACAGTGTCCTCAGAGCGCCAAACGCACTGGCTGTTATACCATGCTCCAGCGTAAGTGTTGAACAGTGCGAAAATGTTAGAAATACAGTTTGTGACAAACAGAATGTAAGACAACACAGAGAGGAAACCTGCAACTGTTAACTCCAGAAGTTTATGCGTTGATATTAGCTCGCTGGAATATACTCCGACTTGACAAATAATAACTTGCATAATAACTTAGGAATGAGTTAGAGTTTGTGTTCATCGAAATAGTTATATTAAAATGTTAACATAATTTCATAAGTTTGTATACCCTGAAACCATTGAAAATGGGTAAAAAGGGTATAATGGTTTTGGGCAAAAGTATGTAACAGGCAGAAGGAAGCATCTCCGACCCCAGAAAGTATATATATTCTTGATCAGCAGCAACAGCCGAGTCGATCTCAGAGACTGTAAGAGCTAGAGACTCCAGATTTGGAACATAAGCTCGCCTAATCCCTAGGCAGTACAAGTTTGTTTCAAATTTTCGATAACTCTTCCCGTTTCCAATATACACATGTGGTCGATAACAACAAAATCTTGAATTTGGAAAACTTTTTGATGCAGTTTGAAAGATTAAACTAAGTAATGACTGAATATGAAAATTGATTGAAATCGGTTAAGAAACACTGTAGATATGGAGTATTGAAGTTAAGAAAGTATGCACTATACGCGTATACACACACACTCACACATATACTTGCAAGCACTAACTGTATGCGTAAAGTATGGGGTTCAGGGTATAGTCTAGTCGGGATTTCTCGACCAGAGCCTTCTTACTTGTTTAAGTATAAATATGATATAGCACATTTGATGTTCCTTTCTTTCAGGGGACACGATGTTAATAATGCGCGGCTGCGCATCAGAACTAACGGAGGAAGGTCAAAAATATTGTAGCAAGGAGCCGAAATACTGTGTGCTCTGCGTTGGAGCTTACTGCAACAAGGATGCGGCACCAGCTGGCGGATCAGCTCAACTCCTGGCCAGCCTAAGCGTTTGGAGTGTTTGTCTTATTGCTTCATTGGTTTACTTTTGAGTCAAAAAAATATCTTAATAGCAACTAAATTTGGGTCACAGCTGCAAATATCTTAATGTTTTGTGTATTTTCATTCTATTCCATTCAAAATATACTTAATGAATGTTTGTTTAGCTGTCTTAATGATTGGGACCAAGTGCTACGGAATGACTTAATGGAATTAGTTTTTACAACATATATATATATATAGATATCTATTTAAAATAGATATAGATTGAAGTGTGCTAAACTTATGTTAAGAATTTGTTGTGAACTTGAATTATTTAATATATTTGTACAACTATTTTAAACTTTAAAACTCACTCACTTTCCGAAGAATTTATAAATAACTGAAATAAAAATTTCTTTCATTCAAATTTGTGCATTTATTTCAAAGATCTGCTCCAATTAAATAACATTATATTCAAATCAAAGGTATAAAAGCGTTTACATTTTTGGCATATCAGTTAAAGTAGTTTGATGATATAAGATATCATCATGTATGTTATTGGCTGTACATACAATATGTTTTTTGGTTATGCTAGAGAGTTTACATTAACTTTTTCACAGCGAAGATCAAACCGAACAATCCAAGACCCAAGTGCTTTAATGAGGAGGCACCATTGATAGGATTCGAATTGCAATTTTTCGTCGTGCAAGTTGTACAGCGTTTGTCATCGTTGTTCAAACATTGATAAACTGTCAGAGGACTAGCATCATTGAGGCAGCCGCGCAGCACAACGCCATCTATGGTCCAATAGAATAAACAATGTTATTAAAATCGTTAAATCATGTATATGTTGGCCTACAAAAGGCTTTAAATCGTCGAAATCGAAATCTTATAAACTTATTTAATAGCTCAACTGAGCTTTCAGTGTATTATCAGTGTATTATGACAGTGTATTGTGTGACTCACGCCATCTATGGGTGCAATATAAGAAACAATGTTTTTAAATCGATAATTGCAAAACGATAAGTCAGAGGCTAGGCTAGAGTTTGCTTTAAATCGTCAAAATTGAAATCGTATAAACTTTTTGAATTGCTGAAATAAGCTATCAGAGTATTATCAATATAATCGAAAGTTCATCACATTATGGCAGTGTATTGTGTATTGTGTTTTGTATGTTGTGTGACTCACGCCATCTATGGGTGCAATAGAAGAAACAATGTTTTTAAATCGATAATTGTTGCCTAGGTTTGCCAACAAAGGCCTTAAATCGTCAATATTGAAATCTTATAAGCTTTTTTAATAGCTCAACTGAGCTTTCAGTGTATTATCAATATAATCGAAAGTTCATCACATTATGGCAGTGTATTGTGTATTGTGTTTTGTATGTTGTGTGACTCACGCCATCTATGGGTGCAATAGAAGAAACAATGTTTTTAAATCGATAATTGCAAAACAGATAAATCTTGTAAATGTTGGCTAAAGTTTGCCAACAAAGGCCATAAATCGTCAAAATTGAAATCTTATAAGCTTTTTGAATTGCTGAAATGAGCTATCAATATAATCGAAAGTTCATCACATTATAGCAGTGTATTGTGTATTGTGTTTTGTGTATTGTGTGACTCACGCCATCTATGGGTGCAAAAGAAGAAACAATTTTTAAAAATCGATAATTATTGGCTAGAGTTTGCCAACAAAGGCTTTAAATCGTCAAAATTGAAATCTTATAAACTTTTTGAATTGCTGAAATGAGTTATCAATATAATCGAAAGTTCATCACATTATGGCAGTGTATTGTGTATTGTGTGACTCACGCCATCTATGGGTGCAATAGAAGAAACAATTTTTAAAAATCGATAATTATTGGCTAGAGTTTGCCAACAAAGGCATTAAATCGTCAAAATTGAAATCTTATAAGCTTTTTGAATTGCTGAAATGAGCTATCAATATAATCGAAAGTTCATCACATTATAACAGTGCATTGTGTGACTCACCCCATTCTCCCTCAAAGCATTTGAATGCTGTATCCGCATTGGCGGTAGATGTACACGCGGTTTCCGTAATATTTTTTGCTTCGCGACAATCTCGATTGTAATCGCTGCGACAAAGGAGGCAGGTAAATTGATTGCCCTGGGCGTTGCAAGCATCGCCTGAGCAGGTGGTGCAGCTATTCGCGTCAGTGCATGCTTCAGTCCGTTCATTTGTGCAACCACGTTGCACGGAACTACCCGCAACTTGTGTGTAGCAACTATTGGCTGTCTGGGTATACTTGGCCGGGGCACAATCCACGGCCTGGCCGGCTGTCTGTGGGCCAATACATGTGGTAGCATCGTTGCACTTGTAGCACTTGCCCAGAACCCGTTGGTACAACGCATTGTTGCAGCCGTTCTCGTCGCAAAAGACGCAACTGGAATCGAAGGTTGCACCGGCACACTTGTTGCCAGCCGTCGTATCGGTGTTGCAACCGCGTTGCATTGTGGCGTCACTCGTGCCGAGCGTATAACACTTCTGACCCGTCGCCTCATAAGTGGGGCATGGCCTCAGCATTGTTGCATTGTCGACAGTGTTGCATGCCGCCGACGACTCGCACTGATAGCACTGCCGCCGATCAGCCGGATACAAGCCCACATTACACAAGTCACTGTTGTTGCACGACTTGCAACTGGCGGAGTCACAGGCATCACCACAGCCTCGACTCACTGTTCCGTTCTCATTCACCTGATTGAGGCACTGTTGGGTGTTGGTGGCACACAGCTGATTGCCCGCTGCTGCTGCTGTTGTTGTGCCACATGTTGCCTGGCTACCATCGCACGTCTTGCACAACACATTCGCATTACAGTTATCAGCGGCGCATGTCACGCACAGAGCATTGTTCGTGCACGTGTCATCCGAGAGGCATCCACGCGTTACAGTTCCGGCCGCATCTGCAATGCAAAATGTTATTAACATAACTTCCTAATGTTCGAAAGTTCTTTTTGTACCCTGAAGCCATTGCAAATGGGTAAAAAGGGTATAATGGTTTAGTGCAAAAGTATGTAACAGGCAGAAGGAAGCATCTCCGACCCTATAAAGTATATATATTCTTGATCAGTGTTAACAGCCGAGTCGATATAGCTTCGATCTCAGAGACTATAAGAGCTAGAGACTCCAGATTTCGCACATAAGCTCGTCTAATCCCTAGCAGAACAAGTTAGTTTTAAATTTTCGATAACTCTTCCCGTTTCCGATACACACATGTGATCGATAACAACAAAATCTTGAATTTGGAAAACTTTGTGATGCAGTTTGAAACATTAGACTAAATAATGACAAACTGTGAAAATTTTATTGAAATCGGTTGAGAAACACTGGAGAGATGGAACATTGAAGTTTAGTCAAGCGTTAAGTATAGGATTCAGGGTATAGTGTAGTCGGGATTTCTCGACTAGAGCCTTCTTACTTGTTTTCAATGCAATTCTGCGCAAAAACACAATGTATTACTCAGCTATATAGAAATTTGTGGTTATCGCCACGAGTATAGATGCATTATCAACCGATAGGTACTATTTGGAACCAGCTTATCTACAAGTGTGTACGTATATATGTGTGTATACCATTTACATACATTTGACTGGCATGACTCACCACCTAACCCCAATAAAACTTAATAGTTACCTGATTTAGCAAAACACTGGGTAACAGTTGCGGCACAATTGATCGGAGTCGATGCTCCTGGTGGTCCACTGGCGCAAGCTGCAAGCAGATGAATATATATATTCATCTATTGTAGTATTGATAATATGAAAAGTTAGGGTTTTACTTACTCAGCGCCTCGCAGCTGTGGGAGCTGATTGTGATAAGCGTTGCTATCAAAGCAATGCACAATTTATGGCTCTGCATTGTGCAATTGTTATTGGACTTCTTCTTCTTGTTTTTTTGTTAATGTGTTCCGTTTCCTTTGACGGTTGCTGCTTAACTGTTTTACTTGGCTCTGCAATAGCCGTTGCCCGTTCATTTCAACACCTTGTGTAAAAGAGCTGATCCACCAGTATCGGTTATCTATGCGTTATCTGTTTGCGCCTGGCCAACAGTTTTACTGATAACATACGCTAAATATACGGTACTACAACAAATATGATAAGTATTGCTTTTCCAACTACAGCTTTTTTTGTATATCGAAGTTTCATTTCAAAAAGCTTCTGCAAGCAAGCTTTCCTTGGGTTCAAGCATACGTTAAGCTATACCCTGTACTCCTTTTTAAGGGGTATACTAAAGTTTCATTCAAAAAGCTTCTGCAAGCAAGCTTTCCTTGGGCTCAAGCATACGCAAACCTATACCCTCTACTACTTTTTAAGGGGTATACTAAAGTTTCAGCTAATAAGCTTCTTCAGCAAGCTTTCCTTGGGTTCAAGCATACGATACGATAACCTATACCCTGTACTCCTTTTTAATGGGTATACTTAACCCTGTACTCCTTTTTAATGGGTATACTATACCCTGTACTGTAAAAAGCTTCTTCCGCAAGCTTTCGTTGGGTTCAAGCATAAACTAACTAGTATACCCTGTACTCCTTTTTAATGGGTATACCAAAGTTTCATACAAAAAGCTTCTTCGGCAAACTTTCCTTGGGTTCAAGCATACACTAACCTATACCCTCTACTACTTTTTAAGGGGTATACTATACCCTGTACTCCTTTTTAAGGGGTATACTAAAGTTTCATTCAAAAAGCTTCTGCAAGCAAGCTTTTCTTGGGTTCAAGCATACGCTAACCTATACCCTGTACTCCTTTTTAATTGGTATACTAAAGCTTTGCAAATAAAGTTTCATTCAAAAAGCTTCTTCCACAAGCTTTTCTTGGGTTCAAGCATACACTTACTATTACACCCTGTACTCCTTTTTAATGAGTATACATATATATAAAGTTTTGCAAATGAAGTTTCATTCAAAAAGCTTTTTCCGCAAGCTCTCCTTGGGTTCAAGCATTCACTAACTAGTATACCCTGTAAAGTTTTGCATATGAAACTATATGTGATAAACGTTTTGGTCAGGACTCGCCTTGAACCATGCAATTTGATTCTTAGGAAATTATGTTTACTGTTACAATTCCATTCCAAGTGCTTGTTAAGCATGTCTCAAGTTTGGGCAAAGCCTATATAGTACTTGAATAATCTAAACATTTAAATTGTCTTAGTCATAACCTTGTTAAGTTTACTCTTTTTTCCCCATTTAGGATACATAAAAGTAATGGATCAATATTATGAACCTTTTTAAGTTCGGTAAATAGGAAATGTGCAATAAAAAATAATGCATTGCAATAAATGGTGAATGACGCAGATGCAAGTTTTGGGGCAGGCTAGGCTAGATAAATAGACCGACATGGATGGGTATATATTGTCATAAGGAATCTATATTTATGATAGCCGTAAGTTTTGAAATCGATTAGATAAGGTTCTGCGAAACGCAACCTATCCCAGTGATCTCATGATTATTGTTCATATACACTATATAGTACAGATCGGAGCAATTATTTGTGCGTTGAGTGCTCTGATTGTTTTGCCAATATTTAAACAAAGATATCGTGCCATAAGTATATTTATTAAGCTGTATATCTGGCAAATGCTTGTGATTTATAGACCTTCAATTCGATTATTGTTTTTGCCCACAGTAAAACTATAAACTTTATGCGATCTTCGCGAACCTTTTCAGGCATCTTTTGATAACTTTTCTAGCAACAATTTCCTTAAATGACTTTTCAATTGATTGTTATCGGCATTTGTCTTGGCAACAAGCTTTGGTTTCATTAGGAAATTATATTTGATACTTTATGATATATTTTATTTAACGACTTTAAGCACTTGTTATCGTTTCTCAGATATTTTTTTTTAATTTTTAAACACTTGTTATCGTTTCTCAGATTTTTTTTTTAATTTTTAAACACTTGTTATCGTTTCTCAGATTTTTTTTTAAAATTTTTAAACACTTGTTATCGTTTCTAAGATTTTTTGTTTTTAATTTTTATTAAGATTACAAAAATACTTAGTACAAGCAAGTATATATTTAATATAGTACAAAAAATTAACATATAGCACAGACGAGTACACCTAGTAGAAGAGGTTCCTCAGAGCCAAGCCCAGCAGCAGGCTAAGGGCTGCGAGGGAGATGCGAAGTGTGGCACTGCCATTGCAACGATCCATTTGGCAGACATCACAGAGATCGCCAACCGAATCTTCGGGCAGTCCGACCTGCTCACGTACCGCCTGGCAACCGGATTGACCCTCTGGTATTCTCACACAGCCACGCTGAATCTCTGTTGCATAGATGTGGATTAGAAACTGAATTCGAAGATTTATCTTTTATTGCGTACTTACCGCCACTCTTTTCGATGCTGTAGCAGGCTGTGGTACGGATGGAAACGGCACGTTCGCACGGCTTCAAGGAACGATAATTGCGTATTAGCTGATCCGCTGCCTGGGCAGCCAGGGAGCGACGTGCTCGACCCGATCGCAGGCCAGCTGCTCGTGCCAGTATTTGATCAGGACTCATGGATTCGACAGCATTTTGGGAGTGTTGATTGTTATTATTATTATTATTATTATTATTATTTGGTGGGACTACCGGTGGGGAAGCTGTGAGTTCTGTGCCTCCTGGGGTTGATTCGGAAGAGGAAGCTGTGAGTTCTGTGCCTCCTGGGGTTGATTCGGAAGTGGAAGCTGTGAGTTCTGTGCCTCCTGGGGTTGATTCGGAAGAGGAAGCTGTGAGTTCTGTGCCTCCTGGGATGGATTCAGAAGAGGAAGCTGTGAGTTCTGTGCCTCCTGGGGTGGATTCGGAAGTGGAAGCTGTGATTTCTGGGGTGGATTCGGTAGAGGAATCTGTGCTTTCTGGGGTGGATTCGGACGAGGAACCTGTGCTTTCTGTGGTGGATTCGGTAGAGGAACCTGTGCTTCCTGCTGAAGAGGAATCAGTGCTTTCTGGGGTGACACCTGTACCTCCCGCTGTCGGCTCAGACGAGGCATTTGTGGTTTCTGTCGGAACTTCTGAACTTTCCGATGGACTCAATGTTGAGCTCTCTGTAGATTCTGTTGGTATAGAGTCCGTCGAAGTTGGTGCTTCAGTTGGAGTCGAAGATGGTGTACCAGTTTCGTCAGTCACACCCGTTGTCGTCGGTTCCGTTGTAGAATCTGTGATGGCAGGACCTCCATTTGTTGTCGTTGAACCCGGCGATGTGCTTTCGGAAGTGTCTGTCGCAGATTCGGACGTTGAATCTGTGGGTTCTGTGGTATCCTCGGTCGTGGCAGTTTCATCATCATCCAAATCGCAGGAAACTACAGGTACATCATCCCCATCACATTCGGAGCCGCTGCATTGATAACACTTGAGTGCATTGGCTATAAATAATACAACAAAAAACGAATATGATTTTGAAGTAATTTCTCGAAAATATTTCACAAAATATATAATTATATCTAAATGAAAAGTAAATGAAAAGCTCATAAAACTTTATAAGCTCTGCTATTTGTGAAATGTGATAATAATTTATGCGAATTTGTTCACTTGTTGTTTATCGTTTTTGGGCTTTTGGGGCCGCACATTCTTGTGGCATACGTAATACTATTAAGTCCAATGTGAACTAATTATAATAATGGGCATGGCCATGGTTCGCTGGAAACAGTACAACATGTCAACTGATAAGGCACATTGGAAGTAGTACAACTTGTCTAGCTGGTACATAAATACGAAAAAACATAAGAGAATGAAGAAATGAAATCGATCTAGGTCGTTACTTATGTGTTTTGATTATATCAACAATTTTTAAAAGGATTTTTTCATCAAAAACTTTCCATAATATTAAATTGAATTTCGTCGTTTTTTTCACAAATATATATAACAAATATTTCTTGAATTAAATCGCGTATTTCTCACCTGTGAAAACACACAGCGATAACAATACTAATAGGCTTAGACGCATCTTGTTCCGGTTTAAAGGATATATCGTTTAAAGGATGGTTTTCGGTTTCTTTTCGACGAACTGATTGGGGGACACAACAGCACGGTTTGAGGCTCGAATGCAAACTACCAATTAAATATATTGTTAACATGGCTCTGTTTTTATCACACGATAGGCAGAGAGGTGGTACTCATGGGTTGGCCGAATCGGTTGATAACGGAGCGCCCCGTTGGCTGCACTGGGCATATCGGGCATTATACATACACACATATATATATAAGTATCCCAATACTTCCGATAAGATCGCTATTCTGCTGCGCTGATAAACATTCATACGTACATCTCTTTGTCTTTTGATTGTGTTTGTACTTCCTCAGGATGCTTGACTAATCAAAGCCAATAAAAAATAAGCTAAAACGCAAAATAACTAAGGGTAATTTACTTTATTCCGAGAACCTCACCTTTCAATTGTTTAATAAGTGGCTGATAGTGGTCGGATGTAGCACAAAAACAAGTAAGAAGGCTTTAGTCGAGAAATCCCAACTAGACTATACCCTGAACCATATACTTAACGCTTGACTAAACTTCAATGTTCCATATCTTCAGTGTTTCTCAACAGATTTCAATAAAATTTTCACAGTTTGTCATTATTTAGTCAAATCTTTGAAACTGCATTTTAAAGTTTTCCAAATTCAAGATTTTGTTGTTATCGATCACATGTGTATATCGGAAACGGGACGTGTTATCGAAAATTTAAAACAAACTTTTACTGCCTAGGCATTAGGCGAGCTTATGTATCCCAATCTGGAGTCTCTAGCTCTAATAGTCTCTGAGATCGAAGCTATATCGACTCGGCTGTTAACGCTGATCAAGAATATATATACTTTATAGGGTCGGAGATGCTTCCTTCTGCCTGTTACATACTTTTGCACAAAACCAATATACCCTTTTTACCCATTTTCAATGGGTTCACGGTATAACAAGTATAGAACAATAGAATAGACGAGTATTATATACCTTTCGACTTCTTCTTCTAAGTATTACATTCTTCATTCTTCGAACTGATCTGATATAGAACAATAGAAAAGTATATACCTTTCGACTTATTCTTCTGAGCATTACATTCTTCATTCTTCTAATTGATCTGATATAGAACAATAGAAAAGACAAGTTTTATATACCTTTCGACTTATTCTTCTGAGCATTACATTCTTCATTCTTCTAACTGATCTGATATAGAACAATAGAATAGACGAGTATTATATACCTTTCGACTTCTTCTTCTAAGCATTACATTCTTCATTCTTCGAACTGTTCTAACTTTAGTCTCTGTGTAAGATATTCATATCAGCCTAATTGATTTCTAAGCCCAATTCTTATTGTTTCTTGCACAAAAGTTAAATTATGTAGAAATGTTTTAGTTCCCCACACACACACAGAAGTATTGATAAGCAAATGATAATATGATATATATAGATAATATATGTGTTTATTCGTAGTATCTTCAGTGCATGGTGATTTTTCGCCAGCAATGATTCACATTATTTAGTCAATTGGATAACAAGTGGGCTTTGTCTCTCGCTCAAAGTACAATAAAAAAATACTAAATATACTAAAAACCAATAAAAAGTACAATAAAAAAAAATACTAAATATACTAAAAACCATTCCTATCTTCTGGTTTAGAAAGTAAATATTAACTTTTCTATTCTCAATCTTTATTGTGTACAACAACGTTAAGGGATTTCACGTTCACGTGGGGTTTCTTTGTTATAATTTTATTTTTATGGTTCAAGCGGAGAGGTTTGAAGAAACAACAATCCAGACATTCCTCTTTATACCCTGAACCCATTAAAGTTGGTTAACAAGGCGAGAGCCTTTGAAACATTTAACGAAATAATGACAATCTGTGAAATGTTTATTGAAATCGAACAGTGAAGTTAAGTCAAAAACGCAGTTAACACGTACACACACACACGAACCCACACACACACACACACACACACACCCACACACACACACACAACGAAGCTTTCAGGCTTATTACTTGTTACAAACGTCAATTTCATTCAATTCTCGAATTAAATGGTCACCACCTTGTTATCTGTCTAACTGTTCCATAATTTATTGACTCTTTCACTTGAATAATTCTTATCGATTAATTACAAACCCCTTGAAGACAGACGTCATTGTCGAATCACAGGCACTCCACAAATGTAAACAAACGTGCGATCCCGTTTATTGAAGGTCCGATACTTTATTAACCTCATTACAGTGTTCAGTAGCTTATCTCTGCTCCGATAATTTTAATGTTGAATGAGTCTCCATTCTTCTATATATGTGTACTAAGCGTACACAAAACAAGTCGAGAAAGCCCGACTAGAAGATACCCTCAATATACTATACTTAGTTCAGAGCATAAATAAATGTTTAATAAACATATTTCTCTCTATATAAAATCACTTTATTTGTCGAAAGCATACATATAATATTCTGTATCTAAATGTTTCACAATTTCAATAGTTAATATGCATAAACGATATATTAAATATATTGTAATTAACATTTAATACATCATATACTGTATAAGAACTATGTCATCTCTCTGAAACAAAAATATAATGTATTGCATTGTAAGTTTCTTATACAACAACAATGAATATTGTACATCATTCAATGTAATTGTTTAAACCAGTGTGTAAGCTACCCAGAAACAAATAAATAAAAATATATATTTTAAAATTTAATCAACTTCAAAGTGTTTTTTTTTTTATTATTTGTTATATTTCAACAAGATTTTACGAGTATTTCGTAATATTTAGTAATTTTGGTATTTTTCGTTTTTATTATTTTTTATATTACAGCATGATTTTACGAGTTTATCGTAATATCTTTTATTTTTGTATTTTTTGGTATTTTTCTTCTTTTTTATTTGTTATATTTAAGCATGATTTTACGAGTTTTTTCGAAATATCTATTATTTTTGGGAGTTTTTTGATAATATTGGTATTTTTTTGGTATTTATTGGAATTTTTGGTACTTTTGGAATTTTTGATATTTTTTGATATTTTTTATAATTTTTGGAATTTTTGGTATTTTTTTAAATTTTTAGTATTTTTGGAATTTTTGGAATATTTGGTATTTTTTGAAATTTTTGGTATTTTTAGTATTTTTTTAATTTTTGGTATTTTACGAGCATTTCGTATTTTTCGTATTTTCCTTTTTAATAATTTGTTATATTTCAGCATGATTTAACGTTTTTTGTAATATATAATATTTTTGGAATTTTTTGTTATTTTTTTTTAATATTTGGTATATGTTTTTATTTTTGGTATTTTTTAGTATTTTTGAAAATTTTTGTATTTTTGGAATTTTTGGTATTTTACGAGTATTTCGTAATATCTAGTGTTTTTGGTATTTTATTTTCAGCATGATTTTACGTTTTTTGTAATATATAATATTTTTGGAATTTTTTGTTATTTTTTTTTAATATTTGGTATTTTTTTAAATTTTTGGTATTTTTTAGTAGTTTTGGAATTTTTGGTATTTTTGAAAATTTTGGTTTTTTTAGAATTTTCCAGATGATCAAATTACATTTTCTCGATACAGTTCGGCCTGTGAAATACCAGGCGCACAGAAGTCAGCAGCAAGCTGATCTGCAACTTAAAATTTTAACTAACATCCAATGAGATTGTAATAATGTAATCCTATTACATTCTCATTGGAGCTGTTAACACAATGAGCGGCTGAGTGAAAACTTTGAGTGAAAACGCAAAGAGCAGCCTGACCTTGAACTAAGTTTGTGCGTTCTGATTGGTTGTTCTGACTTTAAGAGTTGCCTGCTGCTGATTTCTGTGCGCCTGGTATTTCACATGGCAAATGGATGATAAAATGGCCCGAAAATGGGCAACGAGTAAAATAAATTTAACTGCTGTGGTAAAATAACTTGAATGATGACAACCAAATTTATTTTGTATATTGATTTTGCTTATATTTTTAAAATTTCTTTTGTTTTTATACAGATCATATATAGATTTACATTTACTTGCGTAGTTTATAAAAGAAAACTGACAATTTTAACAGACACAACTTCAGCTGACCAAACTGAAAACTCAGTTGATCGGTTTGACCTTGAACTAAGTACGTGCGTCCTGATTGCTTGTTCTAACTTTAAAGAGTTGCCTGCTGCTGATTTATGTTCAGTTGGCGTGTTACATGCTTTGGCACAAAACTGTTATACCCTTTTTAGCCATTTTCAATGTGCTGAGGGTATAATCAGTATCAGTTTCTGTGGAAGCAGACAATTATATTTTTCTATACCTGAGCATAATTTATTATGCATAATTCTCATGGGACGGCTCATAAATAATTAAGTACACCTGAAGAAGCGCGAGTTTTTTTGGTTATTAATGAAAATGTTATCTTATCTTTTTGTTGTTTTCGGTTCTCGTTGCTTTTCGTTTTGTTTGCAGTGAGTAAATTTGCTTAGCCTAAAAGTATGCCGTTCTATGTGTACACAATGCGGCGTATGCGCAATGTTCCGCCGCGACATTGACCCAGACCCCAGAGCTACATTCTACATATCTTGTTCAACAGTCAACCTACCTTTTTGATTCTTTTGATTCTTATCTCGATTTTTGTTTGATTTGTTTGTTTTTCCAAGACTTTTCAGCTAAATTGTTGTGCTTATATTAATCATACGTTTATCATATTATTTATTATATATTTATTATTTATTTTTTTTATTTTTTTATTTTTATTATATCATATTACATTAGTCTTTCGGATTCATGTATTTTTCGCTGATGTAAATCATAATCATATTGTTGATCTATAAATAGTTTATTACATATATCATTTAAGTTATATTTTTTTATTTTTTTTTATATTATTATTATATCATATTACATTAGTCCTTCGGATTTTATGTATTTTTCGCTGATGTAAATCATAATCATATTGTTGATCTATAAATAGTTTATTACATATATCATTTAAGTTATATTTTTTTATTTATTTTATTTTTTTTATATTATTATTATATCATATTACATTAGTCCTTCGGATTTTATGTATTTTTCGCTGATGTAAATCATAATCATAATAGTTTATTACATATATCATTTAAGTTATATTTTTTTTATTTATTTTATTTTTTTTTATATTAGTATTATATCATATTACATTAGTCTTTCGGATCTATGTATTTTTCGCTGATGTAAATCATAATCATATTGTTGATCTATAAATAGTTTATTACATATATCAATTAAGTTGTCTTATGCTTCACATTTGGTTAGCTTTAGATCATATTAAGTTATAGTATATAAGTGTATAGTGTATATATGTATACATATTTCGATTTTTCTCGTATGTGTGTGTGTGTTGGTGTGTTTGTGTCGCTTAAAAATTACATAAAATGTTGACTTAACAAATGTGATGACTGTGTTGCTGTGTCTTAAACAAATGAGCAATATATATATATATATATGTACGGGACGGGCTTCTTCAGTTACGTTGCAATGCGGCAGCAACAGCAGCAATGAGCACTGTTGCAAGCAGCGATGAACGCATCAGCGATGCGCCACCATTGCAGGCATTCATCGAGCAAGGATCACAATTGCTCAGCGGTATCTCATTATTCACCATTTGCAGTTGCTGGCAAACCGATTGCATCGTCTCCACACGGGAGCAACCTCGCTCTGTAACAACTGTGTTGTTAACTATAGGATTGAGATTAAGTATTAGTATGATTGGTTGCAACTTCGAGTCTGTTTGACTTACGTGTCTTTTGCACCGTGTAGCAATGATAGGTGACGCTTGTGTCGATCGCCGCACGTCGCTGGCGCACATTCAGCTCCGTCGATGCGGAGACATCGATGTCGAAGCTGGGCAGCAGCAATGTGGAGTTTGCTTGGAGCTGACGTCGATTCAAATCCTCGGCTGGAGGCGTTGGCTGACTCTGTGTGGTCTCGGGTGGGCCCGATGTGGCTGGCGTGGGCATTGGTGGCTCCGTGCTGTCTGTGGACTGATTGGTGGTGGATTCCTCAGTGTTGCTGGCTGTTGGTGTTGCATCGGTTGTCATAACACTGGTCATGGTTGTTGTTGTTTCGCTGCTGGTGGTGGCATCATCGGCGGTTGTTGATGTTGCTGCTGTTGTTGTTACTGTTGAGGCTTCCGTGCTGCCGCCGTGATTGAAAAAGTCCTCGTTGCAGCTGAGGAGTGGCGTGTCCTTGGACACCTTGTCGCAATCATCGCACACATAGCACATCAGATCCGCCAGACAAGCTGCAAGCATACGAAATTGAGAATATTTAAATGAAATTTGTTCGCATCGATCAGCTAAAACAATTTACAGCTATAACAAGCGAGCGATAAACGATTAACGATGACAAATCGATCGAAATCGTAGTCGCAGACCATGTGCCGGCCATTAATCAAATCCAATCGACGGCTTCTATATCCTCTTGGGCGTCTGATTTGCCCATTATTTATTATTAGTCTCATAATTGCAAAGTCAATGTTTGAACGAAAAATCTATCGTTCAAAATCAAACGATCGGCAGTTTTGTTTTTTATACCCTGAAAATGGGTCCGTCCGTCCGTCCGTCCGTCGTCCGTCCGTCCGTCTGTCCGTCCGTATGGATGAAAGCGTCGATCTCACAGACTACAAGAGCTAGAGACTCCAGATGTGGAATATAAGCTCGCCTAATCCCTAGGCAATACAAGTTTGTTTTAAATTTTCGATAACTCTTCCCGTTTCCGATATACACATGTGATCGATAACAACAAAATCTTGAATTTGGAAAACTTTGTGATGCAGTTTGAAAAATTAGACTAAGCAATGACAATTTGTGTAAATTTTATTGAAATCGGTTGAGAAACACCGAAGATATGGAACATTGAAATTAAGAAAGTAAGATCTCAGAGACTATAAAAGCTAGAGACTCCAGATTTGGTACATAAGCTCGCCTAATCCCTAGACAGTAAAAGTTTGTTTTAAATTTTCGATAACTCTTCCCGTTTCTGATACACACATGTGATCGATAACAACAAAATCTTGAACTTGGAAAACTTTTTCATGCAGTTTGAAACATAAGACGAAATAATGACAATTTCTGAAAATTTTATTTAAATCGGTTGAGAAACACTGGAGATATGGAACATTGAAGTTTAGTCAAGCGTTAAGTATAGGGTTCAGGGTATCGTCTAGTCGAGATTTCTCGACTAGAGCCTTCTTACTTGTTTATCTTCTCTTTCTTTGTGAACTGTCATGCAAATTAATTAGCCAACGTTTGGCATGTAAGAGCAAACATACTTGTTGCAACCAGCTGGTAATTGCGTCAATTGCGTTATCAGAGATATCACCAAATGACACATCAGCTGGATCGAATCGCAGCTTAGTCTTTGCTTATCCAAAAGTCTGATAGTGAAATCAAAAACTTGCTAGCAGACTAGTTAATACTCTAAAAGCCAGTGCAAATAGTTGGTTTAAAACTTCTTGTAGACAAGAATTTATGTGTGTGAAAAACCAGTATTATTTTTGTTGTTATTTAAAAAATTACTCATACGCCGTGTTGCCACATTCAAATGCTTATTGATTGGCGAGTTTAAGACCAACTTTGATTGATGGCCGCGAGTCTTGCAGCCGGAATGTGGCACGTGATAAGCAAAGCTTATGATAAAATTATTAACGTTATTTTTTTGTTGCAATAAATAAACAATAATTTAATCATTTGTATGTGTGTGTGTGTGTGGGACAGACAATTCAATTAGGCATTATGCATAAAACCAGTTACGTTAAGCAAGACCCTAAACGCTTTGTGCTAAGCTCGAACTCTGTACTATAATTAGATGCGACTAAAAAATTGTATTATACTGTTTGCTTAAGTTGTGCGAACGCAAAAATAATAATTGTTAAACAAAATAACAAACAATGTGAGTCTGAACTAATTGAAGTTTGTTGCAAAACATCTGCAAAAGTTTTTGTTTTTTTTTTTTGCAATTTTCATTTCATTTTCAACTAAGAATTTCCTTTCAGGCGGCAATTTCTGGTTTTTTGATTTGGTGCTAATCGATTCAACAGGTTGTTCAAATGTGTTAAACGACAGTCGTCATGTGTCTATATCTATACTATATATATATCCAAGTATCGCTGTTGCTTTTCAATTAGCAGCTGACGCAGTTTCAATGTCAAAATCTAGACTAAAGTTAAAGTAAACAACAACTGGAATAATACAACAAATGAAACTGCGCTAAACCAAAGTTATTTTAAACGTTCATGAATTTGGAATTGAAATAATTCAATAAAAATATCTCAAAAATCTAAATAAAATGTTAAAAAAAATTATCTAGAATATTTTATGAATTTTTTTCGCCACTTTAAAATAGTTTTTAAATTATTGTCTTTCGAGTAAAACACAAAAAAAAAAATCTAAAATATTGTAGCATTTTTTCTCCACTTTAAAATAGTTTTTAAATTATTGTCTGGCGACTAAAACATAAAAAAAAATAATCTAGAATATTTTATGATTTTTTTTCGCCACTTTAAAATAGTTTTTAAATTATTGTCTAGCGAGTAAATCATAAAAAAAAATTCTAGAATATTTTATGATTTTTTTCGCCACTTTAAAATTTGTTTTAAATTATTGTCTTGCAAGTAAAGTATTAAAAATTAATCTAGAATATTGTATGAATTTTTTTTTTTCCAGATTTTATATGTTTTAAATTATTGTCTTGCAAGTAAAACTTAAAAAAAAATAATTTATAATTTTTTTTACCATTTTAAAAATATGTTTTATATTATTGTCTAGCGAGTAAATCATAAAAAAAAATAATCTAGAATATTGTAGGCATTTTTTTTCTCAATTTTAAGATTGTTTTTAAATTATTGTCTTTCTAATAAAATCTAAAGAAATAATCTAGAATATTGTACGAATGTTTTTGAAGATTTTCAAATAGTTTTTAAATTATTATCTTGCGAGTAAAAAATATAAAAAAGTAATCTAGAATATTTTATGAATTTTTTTTGCAGATTTTTAAATATGTTTTAAATTATTTTCTTGCGAGTAAAAAAATAAAAAAATAATATTGAATTTTGTAATCATTTTTTCCCCCACTTTAAATAGTTTTTAAATTATAGTTTTGCAAGTAAAGCATTAAAAAAACAATATAGAATATTGTATAAAATATTTTTCCCCATTTTAAAAATAGTTTTTAAATTACTGTCTTGCGAGTAAATCATAAAAAATTAATCTTGAATATTGTATGCATTTTTTCCCGCCCTTTAAAATATGTTTTAAATTATAGTTTTGCGAGTAAAGAGCCAATTTCTAAGCACATATCCATAAAAATATATTTACAAAACATTTCCGCATGTTAAAAAAGTGAACGTTAAATTGCTCGCAATTTTCGCATTATTTATGACATTTTATATATACAAAAAAAAAATGCAATTTCATTTGAAATACTTGCATAAATCATTTTATGGGAAAAGTGCATTCATTAATTCGAGATTTTTAGATGTCGCTCGCATTATTGCTTTTTGCTTTTTTTTTGTTTTTGTTTTAATACTTGGCTTGAAGTGATTTTTGCGCTCTTGTTTAACATGCCAAAAGCGTTGCAAACAAATCAAAAATTTTTATACAAAAAAGATTGCGAATTTGCATTTAAATTGTATTTCGCTTGTTTGCTGGGTTTTTTTTTTTTTTCTTCACGTACACAAAATGTTAACATGAAAGAATGTTTTTTTTTCTGAATAAGGTAGTATTTACTTGCAATAGATTTGATCGTTTCGCAGCACTTTTATCACGACACTTTGCGACTTAACGGACATTGATTTGAATATCATTTTGGACAGTGTATTCTTACCTGGCGCGACGAGCAGCAAAACGAAGCCAAAGGCCAAGTTTAAACGATTTCCGTTGGAACTACGCATTGTGTATAATCCGTTTGCGATATCAAATCGAAGGAAAGATTTATGCAAATTATATATATATCTATATATATATTTGTTCAGTTGCACTTTGGTGTTGTTGTTGTTGGCGCGACCGCAGTTTGTGAATTGTGGAATTTAACTGAAAATCTTGTGATTTGTTTGAGACTTTTTATAGAGTTTCTTAATAAGCGAGTTTCGCAGCGACTGCGACAGCGTTTTGAAAGAGATAGCTAGCACGTCGAGCCAGCCAGTTGGACGAGCGAGCGAGCGAGACAGAAAGAGAGAGAGAGAGAGCAGAACCCGGGAGCGTATCGTTCGGTTTGTTGTATGTGTGCGTATTTATTTATTTTAATTGATAACAAATTAATTTATAATGATTTGTCCAAAAAAAGTAAAAGTAAACTCTCTCTCACTATCTCACACTCCCTCTCTCTCTCTCACTCTCTCTCTCTCTCTATACTTTGACGCTCTTTAAGTAGAACTTTTTTGAAATGTTTCCAGTTTTGCATATAGATTTTTCGCCTTTCGAGATGATTCAATGAATGGGTTTTTTAACAAAAACTTATTTCCCCACAATTGGTACTTTATTTCGATATGTAAATTTGAAGCTTACTTAACTTAGTATGGGATTATTAATATCATTGTTGCCTGTTCTTGGCATTTGTATTGATATCCACACCTTCTGTGATTCCGTGACGCTCCCCTTTGGGGTTAACTGATTATTATTCTGATTACGCCTTGCTGAAACTGCAGTTTACATAAGGTTTATGTTTATGTTTGACTGTCCCATGATCATTATTATTTGTCATATGCACGCAAATGCGAACAAAACTCGATTTCAAACTCAAAAAACAAATTAACAGCAATTTTATTTGGTGCTTACCCAAAACATTAACACCTATTGTACGAGTCTGAAGCCGGTCGATTTGTTGGCTTCAAAGAAGCGTCCAAACTTACACGGAGAGAAAAAGTAAGTCAGGAAAATAGATAACAAACTGAAAAGAATATTTTATTTCTTACTAAACTAAATCACTTTCAAAAAGATTAAATGCTTGAAATGAAAAATCACCTTTTCTTCAATTTTTCTAAGTGTAGGCGAAGAAGTGAAGGTCATTCTAAAAGCAAGGTCATTGGTATAATGGTTTTGTGAAAAAGTATGTAACAGGCAGAAGGCAGCATTTCCGATCCCATAAGGTATATATATTCTTGATCAGCATCAGCAGTGGAGTCGATCTCAGAGACTATAAAAGCTAGAGACTCCAGATTTGGAACATAAGCTTGTCTAGTCCCTAGGCGGTACAAGTTTGTTTCAAATTTTCGATAACTCTTCCCGTTTCCGATATACACATGTGATCGATAACAACAAAACCTTGAATTTGGAAAACTTTGGGATGCAGTTTGCAACATTAGACGAAATAATGACAATCTGTGAAATTTTTATTAAAATCGGTTGAGCAACACCGGAGATATACTTAAGTCAAGTATGCACTATAAGCACTGACTGACTATAGGCTTCAGGGTATCGTCTAGTCTCAACTCGAGCCTTCTTACTTAAAACATAAAAGTAAAAGCTTAAAGAAATTTACATTTTCCAACGCCAATTAAAATGGTATTCCACATTGATATATTGTAGATATGGAAAGTAAATTACAATAACCTTTGGAAATGCTAAGAAATCTGAAAGTGCACTCAAATGTCATAGTCATAGTGAGATTTGATGCTGAGCTTAACACTGGATACCTTTGTTGTTTGTTCTGTTACAAGACAGATAGATCGTGCGTAATGCATTACACGTAAGTGTATCTCATTCACTTAGAAATTGTTCGTGCCAAATGGCTTAGAATTGTGTTTAGTGTCTCCAGTGTTCGCTCAACTGACGCATCAATATTTCAAAACTCCGACAAGGCGACAACACACCGCAGATAACTGACAAGCCAGAAAGAAAAAAGTAACTGCAAAATAAAATACAAAATTTGTGGTCTGCAATCACGTAAATTGCCAAAAAAAAATATCTCACGCTGCGCTACACCGAAAGAAAAAAAATCAATGCAAAGTAACAAAATAAATATGCTCGAATCTAAAAGCTTAAAGCAGCCTTAAACAACGAATAAATGATTTTCAAATATAAAATCAATAAAAATGTGTTTTTTTCTAATTTTTTTTATAATTTTTACCAACTGTTTATATTCTCAGCAGTTACTTTTAGCTTTCTGCGAAAAACACAGCCCGGAAGCTGTAGACAGACGAAAATAAAACAGGGAAGCAAAAGTTCAGCCCGTCATTGTACGTTATATATATATACTATATATATATACACGTGAGTTGAGCAGCATCACAAATTTGGCGAAAAAATAAATGTCTGTTGCGGTAACAAGTTTCCTTTAAATGCTGACGTTACAGGTTTTTGTTGTTTGAAAACATTTCCGCAGGCAACGGATAGATTCGTTCATCGCCTAATTGAGAAGTTAGTCGCATTCTTTTCGGTTTTAGCTGTAAATCGTTCAGCGATTGCCCCCTTGAGGCCTTATGCCTTATCATTCGATCAGCTATCAGATATCGGCCAAAGAAATGAAGTCACACGGGAGCCACCCACAGTCATTCCCATACTTATTCTTATGTTCCTGCTCATCGGAATCGTCATCGTCATCGTCATCGTAATCGTCATCGTCATCGTCATCGTCATCGTCATCGTCATCGTCATCGTAATCGTCATCGTCATCGTCATCGTCATCGTCATCGTCATCGTCATTCGGCTTATCAGTGGCTGTAATTAATTATAGCGAATATTCAGTTCAAAATGTATTAAAGAAGTTTACTCGGAAAGTCCTTCTGTAGTTTTTCAAACTTTTTCCATTCACATATCACGTTTTTGCTATCGATAAATTCACTTTGCAAGTTGGCTCGATAAATATCGTTTCAGCGTTCAGTCAAACTACAGAGTAGCATTCGAGTCGGGTCAATCAAAACTAAAGCCATATTGGAAAATACTTTTAACTGACTTTTCTTGCCAGTCATTCAACTAATACATATCGATAAATTCACTGGGTTGATAAATATCGTTTCAGAATTCCGTCTTTCAACTCACGCTACAGAGTATTATTTCAGTCGGGCCAATCAAAACTAAAGCCATATTGGAAAATACTTTTTACTGACTTTTCTTGCCAGACGTATCGATAAATTCACTGTGTCGATAAATATCGTTTCAGAGTTCAGCCAAAACTACAGAGTAGCATTCCAGTCGGGTCAAACAAAATTGGAAAATATTGGAAAATACTTTTAACTCACTTTTCTTGCCAGTCATTCAACTAATACATATCGATAAATTCACTGTGCATGATGTGTCGATAAATATCGTTTCGTATCTTTCACGCTTCTTCTTCTCACGCTACAGAGTATCATTTGAGTCGGCCAATCAAAACTATAGCCATTTTAGAAAATACTTGGTTACTTTTCCAATGATGGTTCACTTTATCCCCCCATCCCGCCCGCCCGCGCTTAAGCTTATCACCAACTGAACAATTAGTCAAAAATAGATCGACTGGTCACCAGCTAAAAATACCAATCGAAACACTATATAGACTTTGTAACGGCTCATAAATCGAGCAAGCTTACGATGACAATGCATATGGTATGTATATATATTTATTATTATAGATTATACACATAGCTGTTTTTTGCTATCAGCTGCAGATCCAAACTCAAGACACCCGGCCCAATAGTATCATCAGTGATAGTAGCGTCATTCCAAGCGCCGTCTGCCCCGATACCCTACCACAGCTCGCCGTATTCCATTGACCCACGACCGACGCATGGATAGGTGAATTGCAGCCATTCGATTCGCACAGCTGACAGCCAACAACGGTCCAGCCATTGTATAGATTATCACAGGCGGCAGTCGAGTTGTCATCCACAACGAACGTGCAGCCGCGATTCGTTATTTCGGTGTTGTTAACTAGGGGAGAATGTAAGGAAAATCGATAAACTAATCGAAAATATAAATCGAATAATATATACGACAATCTCAATCTAAGAGTTTAAGTTTGGGATACAGAAATCACTTGTAGATCAACTTCGTTAATCGATAACGCTCGACAAAAATATTATCGATATAATATAGGAAAATGTAAGAAAAATCTAACTAAACGAAAATCAATCGAAGAGTTTAAGTTTGGGATACAAAAATCTAGAGCAAACACTTGTAGATCAACTTCGTTAATCGATAACACGCGACAAAAATAATTTCGATATATTATAGGAAAATGTAAGAAAAATCGATAAACTAAACGAAAATCAATCGAAGAGTTTAAGTTTGGAATACAAAAATCTAGAACAAACACTTGTAGATCAACTTCATTAATCGATAACGCTCGACAAAAATATTATCGATATATTATAGGAAAATGTAAGAAAAATCAATAAACTAATCGAAAATATATACCATCGCGAGAATCTCAATCGAAGAGTTTAAGTTTGGAATACAAAAATCTAGAACAAACACTTGTAGATCATCTAAGTTAATCGATAACGCTCGATAAATATCGAATGATTAAAGCTACCATTGTATACAGCTATTCGGACACAAATATTATCAATATTTTTTTGCCCCCCTCAAAACTATTTCTGTTAAATCTTTATTGCTTGATTTTGTTTTTTACGTAGTACTTACGTCTTAGCGTGGCTATATAACAAACGGCTCTGGTGTTGTTGGCCATTGACTGGCGACTGTTGCGGCGCCTGCGTCTTCGGTCATCATAATCTTCATCCGAATCTTCGTCCTCGCTTTCGCTGTCACCGAACCCAGCTGGTGCCGCTACTGCAGCTGGTACTGCTGGGGTTGCTGGTACTGCTGGGGTTGCTGGTACTGCTGGGGTTGCTGGTACTGCAGCTGGTACTGCTGCTGGAGCAGGAGCAGCAACTGCACCAGCTGCACCCGGCTTAATACCTAGTATGGGCTGGGGCGCAGATTCATCTTCCCCGCTGTCATAGTCCTCGTCTGTGTCTTCAGATCCAGCAGCAGGAATTGCAGCGGCCGAAGCAGCTGCTGCTGGAGCTGGCACTGAAACTGCTGCTGGAGCCGCTGCTAGAGCTGCTGCTGCTGGAGCTGCTGCTGCTGGAGCTGCTGGAGCTGCTGCTGGAGCTGCTGCTGCTGCTTGAGCCGCTGCTGGAGCTGCTGCTGGAGCCGCTGCTAGAGCTGCTGCTGGAGCTGCTGCTGAAACTGCTGCTGGAGCCGCTGCTTGAGCCCCTGCTGGAGCTGCTGCTGGACTAAGCGGAGCTGGTGGTGGATTCGGATTCGCACTTGGTACAGCAGATGATTGAACCGCACCTGGCTGCTGCTGCTGTACCGTTAGGGGAGCACTGCACACTTCCAGCTCGTTTAGTTGCGAGTGCTCATCGCAATCCTCGCAAGTATAACAGCGCAGAGCTGCAATTGAGCAGCGGTGAAAAATGCAAACAGCAAGTGGCGCCACCTGTTGATTGGCGGCTAGCTTAGCTACCTACCTGTACTACAGCCACAAAGTATAGCCAACAACAACAACGTTAACACTGTTAAGCGCATGTTTAAGAATTGATTTGTCTTTCTTTTCTTTTTTTTTCAAGAAAATAGGCGGAAGTCAGCGAAACGGGAAGTGAGTGTGGTGTTGCCACCGAAAATGTAAATTGAACTGGTAGCTAAAAATGATATCGACACGTCGTTTGGCGGCTGGCTCTATCAGCATTTTGGAGCAGCGAAAATAATTTGCGCGTTCTGCTGAGAAAAAAATCATGTTGCTGCGTGGTGGATGACAAGCGGACGGCAACGATAGCATCGCCCAAAAGAGTTTCAAATTAAACGTAGATTGATTGCTCGGCTGCCTGATGATGGGTGGGTGGGTGGAAGTGAGAAGATGGACTGAATTGCATCTAACATGAGTAATGGGAATATTATCAGTGATTGGCAAGGCGACGTACATACGTCTGCTACATGCAGAAGTCACAAAAAAAGGCGAAAGATATTGACAATTGACATGGCGCAAACTGTCATACTGTTCTACTCTGTTAAATACAAACTTAACGCTGTCCAAAGAGCATGTAAAGTGTGCGATGCGTGAGACAACAATTAGCTTTTGTCACACTTCATTGCTCTTGTTGTTGTCACAGAACTTGAAATTCTCAATTTTCGGCTTTTGTTTCAATCTGCTTGCTAATAAGCAATGACAACCATTACGTGTTGTTGTTGTTTGGCCAATTCCCGTTGGAATCACTCACATGCATACAACCAAAGACGGACAAAGGCCACCTGGTACACATAAACACAAACAAATAACTATGCTGAACTTCTATACTGCTGCGAGAACCAAAACTGGGCTGAACTGTTATACTGCTGCGAGAGCCAAACTATGCACTGCACTGTTATAATTGCGTACAGCATTGCCAGATGCACACTGTTGTTTTACTAACCACATTTTCATTTTACTTACGCTTGTTGTTGTTCATATTTTTGCGTTTTGCCAATTCCCGTTGGAATCACTCACATGCATACACACAAAGACGGACCACCTGCACACATAAACACGAACAAATAACTATGCCGAACTGTCATACTGCTGCGAGAACCAAACTATGCTGAACTGTTATACTGCTGCGAGAACCAAACTGTGCTGCACTGTTATAATTGCGCACAGCATTGCCAGATGCACTTTGTTGTTTTACTAACCACATTTTCATTTTACTTACGCTTGAGCTGCAAATATGCATTTGCGCTTTAACGATTTAACAACGTTAATATACTATAATTAAGTTCGCCTTTGAAGTTTTCGTTTAATATTCTTTTTATTGGTGTAGTTTTTCGTAATAGTTTCTGTATTTCTTTGTTCAACATTCCTAATTGCACATTTAATTAACATTTGTTGCACATTTTTCTTTTCTTTTTTGTTTTTTTTTTTTATTTTGCTTCTATCTTTGTTTTTTTTTCACACATTTGCTGATTGTTTTTGCGTGTTTTTTGAAAATCATATAAATATATATATATATATCTTTATTCTAGTACACATATATAGATTTTAAGGTTATTGCTTATTTGTTTTAACTTTGTTGAAATATTTAAACATCGATTTTGTTTAAACTCTTTCCGTAAACAAAAAGTAAACATTTTTGAAATAATATGTAATGCGGAAAGAGTGTTTAACTGTTGGTAACACTTTTGATTAGTTTGCTTATATATTTTAGAATTTTTCAAGCACATCTATTCGAATTCTGTCTACTTAAAAACAAAATACACATACAATAATGTTTCAAAACTAAATGAAAAAACGATACAAAAATGAACTTTGTTGACATCGTTTTTCGATTTCAAGCTTGTTTAACATAGAATCAAGCATATATCTATTTATATTGGTGTACATATGAAAATACGATTATAAATCTATTTTCAAAACTTTTTTTTTGCAATAGAAAATTAAAGGCATTTGGTGAATTCAAACCGTATCCAACCAATTATATAACTCAATAAAGCTATAATAATCGCCCGTTATTCCAAAACCCTTGCAGATAGCATTATCTGACCTCAACTATACATATATATATATATGATTGATCAGTAGCAAAAGCCAAGGCAAAAACCAACTATGCAAACTGTGTCAGCTCAAAAAAAGTGACTATCGATTAAAATCGATTAATATCAACAATATATACTACCTTATTATGTAGCTCCAATAAGAACTTCTGTTCGTTCTGTAACGGTATTTAATCTTCAAATAGCTTAATTTCTTTTGTGTTTTTTTTTTTTCATTTTCCGAGCTGACTGCTAATTGAAATTCGTATATTTGCTTGGACACAAAGCGATTGCCACTGTGGGGAGTAAGTTAATCTGTATATGTATTTATCTTACTGTAACTGTGTGTGTGTGCTTGTTTGTGTGTGGGTGTGGTGTGTTTGTGTGCTTTGCATCTGTGTGGATAAGGCGGATGCTGTGGTGTGGTGTGGTGTGTTTGTGTGCTTTGCATCTGTGTGGATAAGGTGGAAAGAGAGGGATGGTGTGTTGTGGTGTGGTGTGTTTGTGTTTCCAGTGTTGTACAAATCAATGATGGGCAATCGAATATTTACAAAGTAAATGGTAAACGATAAACGTTAATGCTAACTCAAGCTAAATGCAACCAGCGCTCAACCTCACCCTCGCCCTCACTCTCGCCCTCGAGCACGCCTCAATCGGCAAGTAGGCGTGGCAGCAATACCAACACGACAGCAACACCCAACGATGATGAGGTCAGCGTCACAGCAGCAGCGCCATTGCATCGATCCGATTTGCAAATGTCACAAAAGAACTCTTCCTCGGGCGATTCCTCGCCAGCATCCTGGCCGTATCCTTTGCGCCGCTGCTGCTGCTGCTGCTGTTGCTGTTGCTGTTGCTGTTGCATCTGTTGATCCCTTTCGCGTCGCCGCTGTTGTCCTTGATTGCTGCCATCGCTGGTGATCTTCAGCTTGGAGCGCAATATATCGCAGGCATCCGAATCTCCCGTGTCCAGCTGACAGAAACGTGCGGTCACCAGCTTTCTCGTATCAGCTGTGAAGTGTACAATCAAACGAAAGGGTATTCAGTTAAGGTCTTTCTAATGTTTGGCTAGCTTACGATCTTTGGCGACAACCTTTTGGCAATTCATCAGCGGATGCTTGTTGGCCCCATTATCGAAATAGGAGAACTTGTTCAAATCGAATAGCCAAGTGTCCAGCGATTTCATTTTGTCCAGCGTGCATTCCTGCAAGCAAGACTACTGTCAATATTTGTGCAGCGATAAAACAAACATCACTAACAATTGTTAATGATTAATCGATTGCACTCGATTGCTATCTTGGTACGTCCCCTGCCCTTTTCCCTTTTCCCCATTCCACACATGTCACTTTGTGTCATTGGTCTGTAATTGTGCTCTTAATTGCGCTTGGGAGCTGCAGTTAACATAACATTTATCTTATCTTTAAGTGGCGCATTGTTATCGTTATCGTCATCGTTATCGATAGCACAACAATCTCATGCAGACGTTGACCCAGCAACCAAGGCAGTCAGAAGTCACCTAAATTCACTCATTTCGTATAAAGTACATATCTCTGTTTATTTCAACTTATCTTTTCTGCTAATCAGATCATTTTTATAGCCTGAACCCATTCAAAATCGGTACAAAGGGGTCGATCTCAGAGACTATTAAAGTTAGAGACACCAGATTTGGAACATAAGTTCGCCTAATCTCTAGGCAGTACAAGTTGGTTTCAAAATTTCGATAACCTTTTCCGTTTCCGATATACACATGTAATCGATAACAACCAAATCTTGAATATCGAAAACTTTGGGATGCAGTTTGAAACATTAGACTAAATAATGACAATCTGTGATAATTTTATAAAAATCGGTTGAGAAACACCAGAGATGTGGAGTATTGAAGTTAAGAAAATTAAGATCTCAGAGACTATTAAAGTTAGAGACACCAGATTTGGAACATAAGTTCGCCTAATCTCTAGGCAGTACAAGTTGGTTTCAAAATTTCGATAACCTTTTCCGTTTCCGATATACACATGTAATCGATAACAACCAAATCTTGAATATCGAAAACTTTGGGATGCAGTTTGAAACATTAGACGATATAATGACAATTTGTGAAATTTTTATCGAAATCAATTGAGAAACATTTGATATATGGAACATTGAAGTTATGTCAAGTATGCGCACACAAACACATACTTTCAAGCACTGAATTTATAAGTATAAGTATAGGGTTCAGTGTATCGTCTAGTCCAAATTTCTCGACTAGAGCTTTCTTACTTGTTTTCATATCTAAAATTCAATCAATTAAATTGAAATTTTCTTTTCAGTTTTAAGAATAGTTCTTTAAAATCTGAAGTCACAAAAAAGAATTTCTATGCTAAATTACTTTAAAGTAAGTAAGAATGTACAATATAAAAGGGTTTTATTAGTATGCTGAATATTCTATTGAAACATTCTTGCACATAACTCTAAAAAAGTAACCAAAGTATTTTTCTTTGAAGTGAAGCAAAGTTCCAAAAGTACGAAACATTTGAACAATGTCAAGTTGCCAACTAACAAAAGTAGGAGGAAAGAAGGAAGAAATAGAAAAATGTAATGTGTAGAGAACTGTGTTAGCATTCACTTAACGGTCACAACAATGACGACGCCGACGCCGACGACGACAACGATGCACGTTTTCATTTCCGTTTCCGGTTTTTCACAATTTATGTGCTATGCGCTCTTAATTTACAACTTGGTCTCACTCACAGGCAGGTAAACACTTTGATTAACTGAATGGGAAACTGAAAGATCTGTGGCACGTGGCACATTACTTACCTCCGGGACAATGCTCGAGTTGGACTTAAGATCCGCACAGCTTGGATTATCACTAGAGTCGCAAACAAAACATTTTATGGCAGCGCCTGTGAAAAACATTATTTTTTAATTTCTATTTTGCGCACAGAATTTGTATTAGGATTAAATTGAAGCAAACAAAGTTTAAATATGGCAGGATCAACAATGATATGCAAATGTTTTTTTTTTTTAGCTTTAATGTTTTTCGATTGATTCTTATATTAATTTTTTTTCCAAGTTGTAAAATAATTAAATTTTATTTTTTTTTCACAATTTTTTTATGATGTATCTAATTGATTTCCTTAAGGTTTTTGAGCTGTTTTTTACAGTTTGCTTCATACGAGTTTTTAACACACACACACACACACACACCTTTTGTTAGATAGCAAAGAAAGTTCAATAGCAACAATAATGCTGATGACCTCCTTATGCGATTACACATTTTAGCACTTTAATTGATATTATTTTGGACTTTATTATTTCTCTTTTCACAATTTCGTCAGCTATTTTCAATTATATATATATATATATATATATATTATTTTTTTAATTTTTATTTTTTTTTACTATTATATTTGACTTTGCGTTTTTATTATGTTGAATGCTCGACGCGTGCCGAGAGCAGAGCAGCGAGTTGGTTGTGGCGCCAGCGTTGGCCAATTGCAAACTGTTTGAAGGAATTGGCAAATGTGCGCTCTGTTGCTGGCCCCAAAAGGATATAGCGGGCGACGTCATCGGCAACGAGCACGAACCGAAAACGAAAACGAAAACGAAAACCGAACGTTGTGGCAGCGTGGGCGCTGCGCACATATACTAGCACCGTGGACATAGGAAGCAAACATTCAGTTTTATTCACAAAAGTTTCGAAAATTAAACGATTTACATTCGTTTGTCAACTAACATTGCAGCTTATGAATTTATTTTTATTTTATTTTTTTTTTGTTAATTAACTTAGTATTTTTGTTCCACTGTGCAACGTCTCGCTCTGTGCCTCTGTCCTTCATCTGGTTTTTTTTATACCCTGAACCCATTGAAAATGGGTAAAGAGGCTATCTGAGCTAGAGACTCCAGATTTGGTATAGAAGCTCACCTAATCTCCGGGCAGTACAAGTTTGTTTTCAATTGTCGATAACTCTTCCCGTTTCCGATATACACATGTGATCGATAACAACAAAATCTTGAATTTGGAAAACTTTGTGATGCAGTTTGAAAGATTAGACTAAATAATGACAGTCTGTGAAAATTGTATTGAAATCGGTTCAGAAACACTGGAGATATGGACATTGAAAGCACTGACTGTATGCGTAAAGTATAGGGTTAAGGGTATAGTCTAGTCGGGATTTCTTCGACTAGAGCCTTCTTACTTGTTTTTTTTTTTGTGCTAAGGGTGCCGCACTCGAGTGGCTTTGACAGTAATAACCTCTTGGCTCCCACATGGCTGCAAGACACAAAAAAATTCAAATTGCAAAATGCACTAACACACACACACACACACAGTTAGATCCCAGGAGATGTGTACACAGCCCCTGCCCGAAGACCTTATCTAAAAGTTATCAATCGAGCTGCTGCAACAAGAACACAACCAACGCAATTAGCGGCGCCCCAGAGCGAAAACTTTATCGTCCTCGTTCCCGTTCCCGTTTCCAATCTCGTTCTCGTTTTCGTCCTTGTTAGCGACTTTGTTGTGGGTGCTTATTTATCGCGTTTCGCCCCAGTGCCGCGCAGCCATTTCAGACAGTTAGACAATGCAACTGGCAAGCATTTCTAATTAATCATAAACAATATGCCTCCTGATTGGTAAAGGTCACGGCCCTGGCCCTCAAAAGTCAAAAAGAAAACAGAAAGAGATAGCAAGCCAGACCAAAAATATTTGGCAAGCTAAAGAATAAATACCCTTGCTTGAAAGAAATATGGTTTTTCCATTAATACACTGATTTATTGGCCATATTATCGTAGCTACTTTTCTTAAAACTTGTGAAAATAATTTTTTTTATTTTAATGATTTTTGCAGCGGCAGCTTGATTTTAATATACCACCTATGTGGTATGCAATAAATTTTTTTTACCGCTTTTTTGGTTTAATAACGAATATGTATTTGAAAAATGTGGCATACTCTTAGGCATCATACGTAATGATAAGTACAACAGCTTCTTGGAAAAAATTTCGTTACACATTTTACGGTCCTTTTGGCTTTTTTAAGTTATTTTTTTTTAGTATTTTTAAAGTTTCCTCATAGATTTCATCTTTTTTGACCCCCTTTTACCGCATTTTTGGTTTAATTACGAATATGTATTTGAAATGCGTTGCATACTCTTAGGCATAATAAGTAATGAGACTGAATTGTAAATGGCTGACTATTGCAAATAGTATGTATAACCGTAAATGTATCGAGGCCACTACGATTTTAGGGATTCGAGACATCACTCTCTTGGAGTGGTGTTGAACAAATCACATATAAGTCAAAGTTGCCCAATTTCTTTGAAAGCGGTTGTTGCGTGACGAGGTCACATTTTAGGCCAAGTCTACATTGTTGTCGTCCACTTGTCGATGACGTTGTTGCCGCCCGTTGATGTCATAATTTTTGGAGATAGGTTATCGCACTAAGGCACTGACGAAATACTCTCATTGCATGCCAAAGCAACGGTCACGGGACATAATAAAAAATGTTTACGCACGTTTCCGGTTGTTGTTGTTGTTGGTCAAAGGTCAGGCCATATATTATGCTATAACGATTTTTACAATTTGACACTTTTACACGCAACTCCGTGCCGCATTAAGCCGCTCGGCACTCTACTCATTCAATTCGCTAATTGAATAACTTTGCCAATTCATTTAAAACACAACTTTCAAAAACTCCAATCGAGCTGAACAGCTAGAAACTTGGCAAACATCACTGTCTGTTTGTTCTAGGGTAATAAGAAACAAGTTAAAAGGCTCAATCAGTGCTTGGAAGTATGTGTGTGTGTGTGTCTGTGTGTGTACGCATACTTGACTTAACTTCAATGTTCCATATATGTGGTGTTTCTTTACCGATTTCAATAAACATTTCACAGATTCTCATTATATCGTTTAATGTTTCAAACTGCATCAAAAAGTTTTCCAAATTCAAGACATGGTTGTGTATATCGGAAACGGGAAGAGTTATCGAAAATTTTAAAATAAATTTTAAATTCAAACTTGTACTGCCTAGGGTGCTTATGTTCCAAATCTGGAGTCTCTAGCTCTTATAGTCTCTGAGATCGTCGGTCGGATAGAGTGTTACATGGCTATATCGACTCGGCTGTTGATGCTGATCAAGAATATATATACTTTATGCGGTGGGAGATGCTTCCTTCTGCCTGTTACATACTTTTGCACAAAACCATTATACCCTTTTTACCCATTTTACTTATCTTTTATTATTTTATTATTCTGTCATCAAAGCTTGATCGTTCGTACGAATTCTCAGTTCGCATGTGCTGTGCCAACTGTACGGACGCTTTTGTTTCGTGCTCCTCAATTATATATATATTATTATATATATACTACTTTTTTTTTTAATTTCTCAGATAAGAGAATGGGTGATTTAAAATTATTGGAAGCTCTAAAAATTCCAACGGAAGAATTTCTTTGGAAAGATGATAACAAAGTAAGTGTGACACATCTTATATTTTATTGATATATACACAACTTGTATGGGTTTTATATCAAATATATATATATATATATATACATATATATGTTTGTAGGTTACAAATTTGAGTATCACACAGTAAACACCCATTATTTAACCTGATATAATTTCAGCATCTCGGCCGTGGCTCCTTTGGCGATGTTACTGAAATATACTGGAAGAAAAATGAAATGACTGTTGCAGTTAAGTTCTTTAACGGGTCTGATGTTAGAGTACCAAAAGAATTTGAAAAGGAAGTCAAGAATCTATTGCGTGTCAATCATCCGAATATTATTACATTATATGGCACCACCGAGGATAGGTCCTCGAGGCCATATATTGTCATGGAGTATGCTGACGGTAAATCCCTACATCACTACCTTCATGGTAAAAGAGATAAGTTGTTAATAATGTCATATTTGGCAACGCACAATCTGATGTTACAATTTGCCAAGGTAAGGAATATGTTAAAGTTTTGGATTGGTTTAATTTTCTTTTGCACAACTGTAGGGTGTTGCCTATCTACATGATCTGGAGCCAAAGGTACTCCATCGTGATCTGAAGCCAAGTAATCTTTTGCTTACCAACAATTATCGAACTGTGAAGATTTGTGATTTTGGAACCGTGAGAGAAATAGCTTCACAAATGACAACCAACCAGGGAACTACACCTTATATGGCGCCTGAAGTGGTACGTATAGATAAGATTTTATAATACGACGACTTGTAGTTCAATATATATATATATATATTACATGGCATAGATAAAGGGCGGAAGATATACGGAAAAGTGTGATGTCTATAGCTTCGGCATTACACTGTGGGAGGTTTTTTCGGAAAAGAAACCCTATTCTCACTTGGAAAACCCTATAGATGGTGCTATTAAAAATTTGGTATACAATGAGGGTAAGAAATCAAGCACAAAAATAAAATGGTTTTATCACTAATCGTTTATCGCTGCAGGTATACGTCCGAAACTTGATGATATTCATAAAGAAATGAGGAATCGAAAAAATATTATATTCTTGATTGAAAGATGTTGGGATCGTAACGACAGCTTTAGGCCGACAATGGAAGAGGTGCATTTTTATCTCTCCAGAGATCCACGCGACCCAAGTTCCACTAAGTTCCTGCCGAAGCCGACAGACAAAGACTATAAATTTGCAGATGAAACAAAACAAGGCAGTTGAATCGTTATCCAAAATTGATTTATGCGCTTTGCCCGTGGAGCTGTGTGGAGGAGGAGAGCTCAATGGCAGAAAGCAAAAGTCAAGTTACGCAAAGAAACTTCCCAAAATTATAGGTTTAACAAGTAAGAAGGCTCTAGTCGAGAAATCCCGACTAGACTATATCCTTAACCCTATACTTTACGCATACATACCCATTTTCAATGAGTTAAGGGTATAAAAAGTTCCAAACGTACGGTTAAGCTCGTCTAAAGTAACGAGAGCGGGCAGTATCACTTTATGTCTTTGAACCGGGGTAAATTGCCCCAAATGGGATAAAAATGATATTTCTGGGAATAAAAATGAAACTTTTGTGTGTAAAAATTGAAAATTATATTCAAGTATTATTATTATTATTATACTATTATTTTCTGACTCCCTTCCGATGCCAGCAAATAGAAAAAGAACATACCAAGACGAATTCCTAAATTAGGGTTTTACACAAATATAATACTGGTATGGTACAATGAAACCACAGTGTGTTATATGTATGAAGGTGACTGACTTCAGAATCTTTAGAAAAAAAAGTCAATTGAAGAAACATTTAGATAATTTGCATTCACACCTGTCTTCCAAACCGCGCGAATACTTTGCAAATTTAGAAATATCTGTTAGAAGACAAAGATTGAATATTGAACCATACACAATTGGTAAAGATTTGGTTAAATCAGCTGCTGTAAAAATGGCAGAGATTATGTGTGGTTGAAAAGAAGCGGAGAAACTGAATTCAGTGCCCTTGCGAAATGTCTGCGAAAATTGTGAAAGAACGAATTTCTCTATTAGCAGAATATGTGAAGGAACAGATTATTTTCGCATTTAAACAGGCTACATATTTTGCTATACAGCTGGATGAGACAACTGATTTTAGTAGCAATTCACAGTTAATAGTATATGTTCGCTACAAAGGTGCAGAAAATTTTGAAGAGGAGTTGGTGTTTTGTTCTCCGCTCGAGTTGAGATCTCGTAGAATTGATGTATACAAAGTAAATGAATACTTCAATGCGCAGAGTGTTAAATGGGAAAACTGTATTTCTGTATCTTTGGATGGAGCTCCAGCTATGCTGGATCACTGTATGATCCATCGCCAGGCCCTTGTGGTCAAATATTTAGAACCTACACTGGAAGCCGTCATGCACGATGTCATCAAGATTGTAATTTATGTCAGGACGGTGAAGCTGAATATACGTGCCTACTTTTTTATACAGAAGTAAGGTGGCTCTCTCCCGGAAATGTATTAACTCGAGATGGACTCTCAAAATTGAAGTCGAAATTTGTATGGTTGATAATTTCTCGCAGATAAGTTTAATAACTCTTCCTGGGTTGCATATATCGCATATTTAGCGCACATTTTTGAGAGTATAAATATATTAAACAAAGAATTGCAAGGAACGAATATTAATATCATTTCAGCGAGAGAAATATTGTCAGCGTTTGTTTTATTGATTTGCATGAAGAATAAAATAAAAAGTTATAATTTGCGGATGTATTAATTATATATAATAATACATTTGTATTAATCATTCATTTATTTCATTTTTAAATAAAAATAATGTGGTTGATTTTCGACGCAAAAATGGCTGCAGGTGGCTTTGGAACGTCTTTGTGTGTATGCATATGAGTGATTCCAACGGGAATTGGAAAAACACATCACGACAAACAACAACAAAAGTTGATGGTTGTAGTTGCTGGAACGCACAACATTGAATACCCTTTAAACTCAATGAAATTATTAATAGATATTAATTTAATACCAGGCAAATTAATGGTAAGTATTTGAATGCAAAATGTGTTTATTTTATGGTTAGTGTTAATTTCGTATTAAGTCATTTTGAACCTGTTCAATAAGTCATTAATGATCTGCATAATTCCCAACAGTCTATAATAATAATAGTAATAAAGTCTATACTACCCTCCCATTTAAGGCATTAGTAAGCAGATTGAACCAAAAGTCGAAAATTGAGAATCTCAACAAGAGCAATGAAGTGTGGCAACAGCTAATCTTTGTCCCATGCATCGCACACTTTGTGATCAAAAGAGAAGCCTAAACAATTATGGCCGACCATTTTTCAACGAGTAGACAGAACAAGTTGACAAGGCAGAAGGGAAGTTGATGGTGATCAAGAATATATATACATATACATATACATATATATATATATATATATATATATATATATATAGATGGTGTTGGATATGCCTCCTTCTGCCTATTACATACTTTTGCACAAAACCATTATACCCTTTTTAACCATTTTAAATGGGTTCAGGGTATAAAAAGCAAAGAATACGCTGATATGTTATTTAGTGCATATCGCTCCTTTTGAGTTTTAGTTCGTATTCAACCTCCACACGAAGAACATTATCGTTCTTCTGCGCAAAAATTATTTGTCGGTTTTGCGTCTACGAGATAAAGCGAGTTGCGCAGTGAAATATTAAAAATGAGTGCCAAATACGAAATTGTGAAGTTGGGCAACAAGAATTATAATATCTGGAGCTTACAAATGCGTAACGTGTTGGTGCACGAAGAGTTGTGGAAGGTGATTGATCAGACGCGACCTGACGAAGGCGCAGCGTGGGACGAACTCGATCGGAAAGCACTGGAGTTGATTACACTGAATGTTGAGAAGGCAGAGTTGTGGTATCTCCACGGTTGTACAACAGCGAAAGAAGCTTGGGGGAATCTCTGGGATTGGCATCGCTTCGCGGTAAGGAAAGTGTTTCTATATAGAAAGCTACTGCTCAATCATGGATCAGCATGTAGAGGTCGATATAAAGTTAGCTAATGTACCTGATATAAGAGGAAATTTTATGTCAGTGTTACATTTTGTAGAGACACAGCAATTGTGCGCCAGGAAGGCGAAGAGGTATTAGAAGCCCAGAAGAGAAACAAACTATTTATGTTGAAGAACATGGGAAACGTTTGTTTGGGCATTATAGGTATGGCCATCTTAATAATTCAAGTCTGATGAACTTGGTGAAAAAATAAAATGGTGCACGACGCGGTTAATGAGCGACTACCCAGTGAGGAGTATACCAGCGCAGATGAATCCGAGCAAGATCATCATCAGCGGTCAGGAGCAATGGCAGGATGTGGAGTTACCACGATAACTCTTCCCGTTTCCGGTATACACATGTGATCGATAGCAACAAAATCTTAAATTTAGAAAACTTTTAAAAGTTGTTTGAAACATTTGACAAATTAATGAGAATCTGTGAAATTTGTATTAAAATCGGTTGATAAACACCGGATATATATATACGGGTACACACACACACACACCCACATATACTTGCAAGCACTGACTGTATGCGAAAAGTATAGGGTTCAGGGTATAGTCTAGTCGGGATTTCTCGACTAGAGCCTTGTTAGTTGTTGAGTTTTAGTTTTAGTTCGTAATAAACCTTCACATGAAGAACATAATTTTTTCTCATCAGTTTTGCAATTATTATATAAATATATTATTTTTATTTCTTTGATAAGAGAGAGCGTGATTTAATGGCATTAAAGGCTCGACAATTTCGTACGGAAGAATTTCTTAGGAAAAATATTAAAGTAAGTGTGACACATATAATAATATATTATTATATAGTATACATTATATTATTTGTATTTCTTTGACAAGAGAATGGGTGATTTAAACTCACGACAACTTCGTACGGAAGAATTTCTTTGGAAAGAAAAAAAAGTAAGTGTGGCACCTATAATATAATATTATTGATATATACACAACTTTTATGGGTTTTATTATATATATATTATATATTATATTTGTAGCTTACAAATTTGTACACAGTACACACCCATTATTTAACTTGATAATATTTCAGTTTCTCAGCTGTGGCGCCTTTGGCGAAGTTTATAAAATGAACTGGAAAAAAATTAAAATGACTGTTGCAGTTAAGTTCTTTAAAGGGTCTGATGCAAGAGTATCAAAAGAATTTGAAAAAGAAGTCAAGAATCTATTGCGTGTCAATCATCCGAATATTATTACATTATATGGCATCACCGTGGATAGGTCCTCGAAGCCATATCTTGTCATGGAGTATGCTGACGGTAAATCCCTACATCACTACCTTCATGGTATAAGAGATAAGTTGTTAATAATGTCATATTTGGCAACGCACAATCTGATGTTACAATTTGCCAAGGTAAGGAATATGTTAAAGTTTTGGATTGGTTTAATTTTCTTTTGCACAACTGTAGGGTGTTGCCTATCTACATGATCTGGAGCCAAAGGTACTCCATCGTGATCTGAAGCCAAGTAATCTTTTGCTTACCAACAATTATCGAACTGTGAAGATTTGTGATTTTGGAACCGTGAGAGAAATAGCTTCAACAATGACAAATAACCAGGGAACTACACCTTATATGGCGCCTGAAGTGGTACGTATAGATAAGATTTTATAATACGACTTGTTGTTCGATGGTATTTATAGATGGAGCGCAGAGGAAAATATACGGAAAAGTGTGATGTCTATAGCTTCGGCATTACACTGTGGGAGGTTTTTTCGGAAAAGAGACCCTATTCTCACTTGGAAAACCCTATAGATGGTGCTATTATAAATTTGGTATACAATGAGGGTAAGAAATCAAGCACAAAAATAAAATGGTTTTATCACAAATCATTTATCTCTGCAGATGATCGTCCGAAACTTGATGATATTCATAAAGAAATGAGGAATCGAAAAAATATTATATTCTTGATTGAAAGATGTTGGGATCGTAACGAGAGCTTTAGGCCGACAATGGAAGAGGTGCATTTTTATCTCTCCAGAGATCCACGCGACCCAAGTTCCACTATGTTCCTGCCGAAGCCGACAGACAAAGACTATAAATTTGCAGAGGAAACAAAACAAGGCAGTTGAATCGTTATCCAAAATTGATTTATGCGCTTTGCCCGTGGAGCTGTGTGGAGGAGGAGAGCTCAATGGCAGAAAGCAAAAGTCAAGTTACGCAAAGAAACTTCCCAAAATTATAGGTTTGAAAATCAATATTTATGTTGGCGCCAAAGAGTCCACGAAAATAAAATAAAACACTTTTTGCTCTGTCCAACATCAGCATCAAATGGCTGCTTAAATGGGTGGTGGGTGGTGGGTGTTGGGTGGATTTCGGGAAGCGGAAGCTGCGGATGCTCTTGCTCTTGGCCGCAGGGCGCCAAGTTGGCGACAAAACGCACACGCAGCCAGTTTCGCATTCACTCATTGAAGTAACTTATAGAGAAACCAAATAAAACTGACTTGAGCTGGCGACGAAAGAAGTTCCACAAAGTAAAACATATATGTGAGTATGTATGTAGGTCGCTCTCTATTTCACTCGCATTTGCAACTGTATGTGTGTTTGTATGTATCGAGCATTACACACACGAAAAAAAATATAGTACAACTTTTCATTTTTTTTTTTAAATAAATTTTCAAAGATAGAAAACAGTTAAGAAAGCAGAAAAAAAAAGTAAAGAAAAATATATTTGATTATACACTCGACAATATGTTTTCTTTTGCTGAGTGTAGTCAAGAATGAGGCAACATGTCGCCCTTGTCGTCATCATGCTTCTTCACAATAAAGCTATCAAAGTTATGCTATTAGTTTTGGCTGCGTAACTGCGTCTGCGACTGGGCCAAAAAACAATTGTGCAGACATTTTGGCATCAACTGGCCGAGCACTGGCTTTTGGCCCATTTCATGTGGGAGCCAGTCCTTGGTCAACTGCTGCATGAGTACATTTTCGGGGTAATTGCAACAAAAATAATAGAATTTGAACGCTCAGCGCATACGCATCGTCAGAGATTTCAAATGCATTTGTACTCACCGATAGATAGCCTTGGGTGTGTGGGCAAAATGATTCACGCAATGCTATTTGTACAAGCATCAAATTTGATGAGTAAGAAAAACAAGTAAGAAGGCTCTAGTCGAGAAATCCCGACTAGAATATACCCTGAACCCCATACTTTAAGTAGTATTGCTTGCAAGTATGTGTGTGTGTAAATTACAAAGCTTATCAATATTTTTATTAATATGGTATTGCATTTAGAAATGCAATTGAGTTGTATGCATTAGTACAACTCAATGATATCAAATAAATATCGTTAATAGTTATTATTGCATTAAGAAATGCATTTGATCCTTTATTCATACGTTCGCCTTGACAACGTATGATGATGGATTATTTAGTTATATTATTAAGGGACATATTCATTTATTATTAAGTATGTTCCTTAATGTTTGTTTTGCGATATGACCAGACGTGGTGCAACTCGTCTTGTTATGCCGACGGAGCGCCTGAGCATGTTATGAGTTAACTGAAGATACGTTTTCTTATTCGTCCGGCGATACACCGACTTTATTGAATAACTAATTCAGACTAAATACTAGAGTACAATTATGATCCTTACGAAACCTAAGACAGAAGAAAACGCTAAGCCTCGCATGAAGTGCTGAGTCTTGCCTTTCCTTATCATAGCGGCCACACAACTATGTAGTTTTGTTTTTTGTAGTTTGTCACTTCGACTGAACGTTAATGTTCTTTAACTTAAGATCAAGTGCTCGTGGTGTCGTGTTCATCACTTCAACCGAACCTCGATGTTTAATAGCTTAAGACATAAGAGCTGCTGAGCTACGCATATCTACTTATAGCGGCTACACAACATTGTTGTATCTGCCAGCTACATAACATCCAGCCAAACATACAATGCTGTGACGTGGTGTTATATTTTCTTATATATGAAATTAACAATCGTTAACTTGTACGCGTGTAGTGCATACTTTCTTAACTTCAATACTCCATATCTCCGGTGTTTCTCAACCGATTTCAATAAAATGTTCACAGATTATCATTGTTTCGTCTAATCTTCCAAACTGCATCAAAACTTTTTCCAAATTCAAGATTTTGTTGTTATCGATCACATGTGTATATCGGAAACGGGAAGAGTTATCGAAAATTTAAAACAAACTTGTACTGCGCGGGGATTAGGCGAGCTTATGTACCAAATCTGGAGTATGTGAGCATACTTCATACTTGACTTAACTTCAATACTCCATATCTCCGGTGTTTCTCAACCGATTTCAATAAAATGTTCACAGATTGTCGTTGTTTCGTCTAATCCTTCAAACTGCATCAAAACTTTTTCCAAATTCAAGATTTTGTTGTTATCGATCACATGTGTATATCGGAAACGGGAAGAGCTATCGAAAATTTAAAACAAACTTGTACTGCCTAGGGATTAGGCGAGCTTATGTACCAAATCTGGAGTCTCTAGCTCTTATAGTCTCTGAGATCGACGGACGGACAGACGGACATGGCTATATCGACTCGACTGTTGATGCTGATCAAGAATATATATACAGTCTGTCAAGAAAGTGTTTTCGTGTGAAGAAAAATGTATGTTTTTTCACTTCACAGGCAAAAATATAACTGTAATATGGCTCTTAAAATTTTTTTTAAATTTTTTATGTATTATTTATTTATTTCTTAATAATATATTTAAACAAATTTGATTATTCATTAAAGAACAAAAAAGTTATAACAAAAACAAATTAACTCTAACTAAATTTGACTGTCAAGAAAGTGTTTTCGTCTTTGCTATTCTTGCATTCTTTCGTCTTTCTTGCTAGTACAGTTATAGTTACAGTTATTTTTGCATTGCAGGTCATCATGTGCGCATATTGAAAGCAAATTTTGTGCACTTTAAAAATTGTACTAGTTGAATGCAGACTGTACTTTATGGGGTTGGAGATGCTTCCTTCTGCCTGTTACATACTTTTGCACAAAACCATTATACCCTTTTTACCCATTTGCAATGGGTTAAGGGTATAAAAATGATGAGTCATACAACCTTTTCTTCACCTAACGGTTAATATGCTCTTTCGCATTATGTGAGCATTCAATGTATGCAATTTTAAATTCATTTCATTTACAAAATGACAATCACACCAACCGGTTAAATCCACATCGTTCGGCTTGTTCTCCGTTAGAACTGTATACGAACGTTGCTGCTGCTGTGTTGTTGTTGTCGTTTCTTCTTTGCGTTTACTTTTGCATTCATTCTTGTCGCAATAGCACTCATTTTTAATATTTCACTGCGTAACTCGCGTTATCCCGCAAACTCAAAGCCGACAAATAATATTTGAGAGAAAAAAAAATTATGTGTTCTTCGTGTGAAGGTTAATTACGAACTGAAAAAACGTAAGAAGTCGACATACGCTCAATGCAATATCAGCGTAGTCTTTGCTTTGCGTTCATTTACTTAACCTAACGGTTAATATGCTCTTTCGCATTATGTGAGCATCAAAGGTATAGAGAAGTTTTCAAATATTATGTAACGTTTAGATTAGATATTTTTGTGTGGAAATAAAGTGACTTCGAAAGTTAAGCTATACCAAATAATAAATCATATAAATTTGTAGTTGAAAACATTTTTTTTTAAATATATATATATTTTTTTTTTGTAATTAGCAAATACAAATACAAGAAATTACTTAAATGCTCAGAAGTTGCATGAAATAAATGAATTAACAGTTCATATTTTGTTAAGGCTTATGGATTCAGATTTCTAGTTTTGCGTTACACTAAACTCGAATAAAAATTGTTAATCATTTTTTTTATTTTTTTTTTTGTAGCCAAGTGTAAAGAACAGTAATGAGTTTAGCGTCGCAGCAGAGAGCCCAAGAGCACGGCGAGTGCGAGGGCTGTGATCAAACCAGGGCCGATGCTTGAGCGTGTATGTGGAGCACTGTTGCAGCCCTCGTCGCTGCACGTGCATATGGTCTGCTTGTAGCCCTCGTTGTCGGCAGTGAAGCAGGCATTGTGCAATTTCTCCTGTATCCAGCCGCAGCTGCGCTCAATCCGATGCTCATTACGCACCTCCAGCTTGATGATCGTCTTCCTGCAAAAGGGCTGCTCTTCACCCTTCACTGCACATTCGGTCAGATATTGATCGTTTCGCTGGGCACGTGGCGTATTCACCCGCAGACTGCTGCAATCGTTGTTTTCGTGGGAGTTGCATTGATGACAGCGCAGAGCCCAAACTGCATCTATAAATAAATGATATGGTAATGGGATTAGGAAAAGGAAAGCAATTTGTCAGCAACAAACACACACACACACACACACACATACACATTCAAAATGCAAGTTTTGCCCTTTTCACAAAAAAAAAAAAAAAAAAAAATCCTTTAGACATTTTGACGGCAAATTATTTTATTAGCCAGCCATGCAATTGCATTGTGATGGACAGACTGACTGACGGACTGACTGTTGCCAGTTGGCCTTAATAATTGCATGTCAACTGGTGAGCACTTCTTGTTATTGTTCTTATACCCTGAACCCATTTTCAATTGGTAAAAAGGGTATAATGGTTTTGTGCAGAAGTATGTAACAGGCAGAAGGAAGCATCTCCGAACCCATAAAGTATATATATTCTTGATCAGCATCAACAGCCGAGTCGATGTAGTTTCGATAACTTTCCCGGTTTCCGATATACACATGTGATCGATAACAACAAAATCTTGAATATGGAAAACGAATCAGTTTGAAAGATTAGACTAAATAAAGACAATCTGTGAAAATTTTATTTAAATCGGTTGAGAAACACTGGAGTTATGGAGTATTGCAGTTAAGTCAAGTATGAAATATGCACACATACTCCAGATTTGGTACATAAGCTCGCCTAATCCCCGCGCAGTACAAGTTTGTTTCAAATTTTCGATAACTCTTCCCGTTTCCGATATACACATGTGATCGATAACAACAAACTCTTGAATTTGGAAAACTTTTTGATGCAGTTTGAAAGATTAATTAAATAAATGACATTCGGTGAAAATTTAATTGAAATCGGTTGACAAACACTGGAGTTATGGAGTATTGAAATTAAGAAAGTATGCACTGTACGCGTACACACACACACACACACACACACACACACACACACACTTGCAAGCACTGACTGTATGCGTAAAGTATATAAAGTATCGTCTAGTCGGTATTGCTCGACTAGAGCCTTCTTGTACATTCTGCTTCGGTTTTATTTTTCGTTTTTTTCTTTGACACGCAGGCAACACTGTAATTTAAATGCATGTAACTGTAGATACCGCTAGAAACGTTATAGTATGTATGCAAATTACACTGTAATAACAAATAAAGTGAGTTAAGAATTGAAATTTTGAAACTAAATCCTAGATGTATGTATATAAATTATTATATTATTGCACTCGGGTGTGTAATAGTATTGGTATATCACCATCATTGAAGCGTATCGATAACACCACAATGCATATCGATAAGCCGTTGTTATCGTCTGCCTGTTTGCAAATATTTTTCACTGTGCATTCGCAAGGAATCACTGACATTTAAATTGAAATACGTTTTGTTACGAATCGCTTTTATTTTCTCTTTACTCTACGTTGTACCGTTGTACGTTTGTGCCGTTACTTAATGACCCTCAATTGAAGTCACAGAGAGAATGGTAATCTCTCCCACACACACACACACACACACACACACACAGACACTGTAATAAGTTTGCATATATGTAAAGGGATGAAAGCCGTTAATCAGATAAGAAATTGCAGTTTTATATCTTAATATGTGTACATACTAATACATACTTACACATACTTATACATTTATACATACTTATACGTTTATACATACTTATACATACTTATACATACTTATGCATACTTATACATACTTACACATGCTTACACATGCTTACACTTACTTACACATACGACTTGTAATGTGAGACATTTGCGTTTTCATTAACACTAAGCTACAAGTTCTCAAGTTTATTATGACCGCAAAGGTTATATGCAAATGACAGATCCCATATCCCAATACTAAATGTCAACTACTATTTGACACTCGTTTCAAAACTAACTCAATCTCATTACTAGCACCTGCCAACTGTGTACAGTTATTGTTTTTTTGTTGTTTTTTTTGATTAAAGTGTAAAGCACAAAATGAAATTGATTTGCAACAACAACAATCCCAATTACGTTCCACAACAGCGCGTCCAAATAAATCAATTTCAATTTCCAAGACGAAACAATCCAAAAAAAAACAAAACTCTATAACAATTGGCTAATTCAGAATGCATTTTCATTAACATGAACAAAAGAAGTTCGCCAACGCTAATTAATCTAGTCCAGCAGCATGACATGTGCTTTGCATACACAGTGAAAAATAAAGTTCACTAAATCATAACCAAAAGCAACACTGATATTATTAATTTTGACATTTTAAATTCTATTTATGCTCGACTTAATGCAGAAATAAATTTTTTTTAAAACATTTAAATATCGAATATAGTTTGCTCACATTTTTTCACTGTGTATGTGCGAAAAGTACGTTTTTTATACCCTGAAGCCATTGAAAATGGGTAAAAAGGGTATAATGGTTTTGTGACAGGCAGAAGGAAGCATCTCCGAACCCAAAAAGTATATATATTCTTGATCAGCATCAACAGTGGAGTCGATATAGCTTCGATCTCAGAGACTATAAGAGCTAGAGACTCCAGATTTGAAACATAAGCTCCCTAGGCAGTGCAAGTTTGAATTTAAATTTTATTTAAATTTTCGATAACTCTTCCCGCTTCCGATATACACATGTAATCGATAACAACAAAATCTTGAATTCAGAAATATTTATGATGCAGTTTGAAAGATTAGACTAAATAATGATAAGCTGTGAAAATTATATTGAAATCGGTTGAGAAACAGCGGAGATATGGAGCATTGAAGTTAAGAAAGTATGAACTATACGCACACACACACACACACACACATATTTGCAAGCTCTGACTGTACGCTTAAAGTATGGGGTATAGTCTAGTCGGGATTTCTCGACTAGAGTCTTCTTACTTGTTTTTTATTATTTACCTGATAAGAGATTCGCAGTGAAGGCGATTAATACGATGTAGGCGAACGTCGATGACATATTCAGTTGTTTCCCCAATGGATTCTGCTGATGTGATCTCAAGAATCAGGCGCGATTATATATATATATATATTTCGTAGATTTCTTTGGACAGTCGTCGCCAGTTTGATCTTGATTTGGGAAAGATGATTTTGAGGTGAGAAAAAAAATATGATCATAAAAGATCAGGTGCACAATAAGTAAGGTCGACGTGCAAATACCCTACATTTAAAAAGTCCAAATATTTTAAGCAATTAATTTTAACAATGCTAATAATATTTGATGACTCATAATAATTATTTTGTATTTTTTACTACTCAAGTCTTGAACACCTTGAGGTCTTAAAATGTTCGAGAGTATTTAAAGATATGTAAATATTGCTATCTATCAGAAACGATTAGCAGCAACTGTTTGGCATACGAATTAGCATTACTTTATTGACTTAAGAGCGCTTAAGAAGATAACTTTTTTAAAGTCTGCTTTGTAAATTTCATTTAGAACCTTTTTTATAAGTGTTTGCATTTGTCTACGCTTGATGCACATATGAATAATCATGTTTCTCACCCATTCAATAATTTAAGTGTAAAACTTATTTTGTTTTTTTTTTGGTTATATCTCACAAAAATATGTATATATATATATTATATTATTACGAGACGAAGACAACTTGATGCGCGCACCGTTCAAATGTATCTGAAAACTTGCTTTCAGTTTTTCAAAACGGATTGATTTGGAAAACTGCAAAACGCCAGCTCAAAGAAGCAGCTGTGCGCTCCGATTAGCGAGAGAGTGTGTGGGAGAGAGAGTGTGAGAGAGTGTGTGTGTGTGTGTGTAAGAGAGATCTTCAGCAGAGAACAATTTTCGAAAACTTTCATCACTTGATCGCTGCCTGAAGGGAATGGGAATCTATGTACTTGAGTGCACTGAGTCGTATAAGATTTCGATTCGAACTTGAATTTCGTTTTGTACTCTACTTTTTTGTCAGTGCAGCTGACTGCAATGATAAGCTTTATTAATGTTGCACTCTTTGGTTTCAGTTCTAACACTATTAATTAATAAAAACCGCTTTGAAGCGGTCTCTCTCTCTCTCTCTCTCTTTTTCTCTCTCTTTCTCTATCTATGTAGCTGCACTAAGCTCAAAGCTTGTACAACTTTTACACAGCCAATGTTTACTTAAACTCTGAGTTGTTGTTAACAAGTTTTTATAGTTTGCTTATAATCTTGTTGATTCTATGTAATACGATTTGGATTCCGTTTCGGTATTAGAACGAATCACAACTAAACAGTTTCGTTATCAGTGGTCCAAATGATGCTGAAACTGGTATTTGGCGACCAAAACTCAACCAGCGGGGTTTCAGCCAGCTAAGCAGTCAGCTAAGAATATCAGACGCAGTTCAAGGCACAAAAACATATTCATATCGCTTTTCGGGGTTATAATAATACTCTGATTTGTGTTAGAAAACATGTTCATGCATCAACTCTCAGGGGAAAAGTAAATACTCAAGATTGAAGTCCGATTATTAGGGCATTTAAATAAATTTTAGAAAAAAACGTTAATGTCTGTATACTTCCGATATGTTAGATACATTCTCGTCTTAATAAATTATTATTTTTTTATACTCCGAACCCATTGAAAATGGGTAAAAAGGGTATAATGGTTTTGTGCAAAAGTATGTAACAGGCAGAAGGAAGCATCTCCGACCCCATAAAGTATATATATTCTTGATCGGCATCAACAGCCGAGTCGATATAGCTTCGATCTCACAGACTATAAGAGCTAGAGAATTCAGATTTGGTACATAAGCTCGCCTAATTCCCGCGCATTACAAGTTTGTTTTAAATTTTCGATAACTTTTCCCGTTTCCGATATACACATGTGATCGATAACACGAAAATCTTGAATTTGGAAAACTTTTTGATGCAGCTTGGAAGATTAGACTAAATAATGACAAACTGTGAAAATTTTATTGAAATCGGTGGAGAAACACTGGAGATATGGAACATTGAAGTTAAGTCAAGCATGAAATATGCACAAATACTCCAGATTTGGAACATAAGCTCGCCTAATCCCTGGGCAGTACAAGTTTGTTTTAAATTTTCGATAACTCTTCCCGTTTCCGATATACACATGTGATCGATAACACGAAAATCTTGAATTTGGAAAACTTTTTGATGCAGTTTGGAAGATTAGACTAAATAATGACAAACTGTGAAAATTTTATTGAAATCTGTTGAGAAACACTGGAGATATGGAACATTGAAGTTTAGTCAAGCGTTAAGTATAGGGTTCAGGGTATAGTGTAGTCGGGATTTCTCGACCTGTTTTTGCTTAAGCCGGTTTGCTACGTTTTGATTTGTGGGTTGTGAACATGACTGCCGTTAATACCCACAGCCATAGACGTAATGCTATACATTAATAGGCGGCAACATTTAATGGGATTTATGCAAAGATGACTTCATTAAATACTGGGAATTTATTTGTTCGCCACACAAAAAATACCAGTATATGGTATTTGTGTCTTTGAAAAGCTTTAGGTGCATTGAGAGAGCTTAAAAGCTCTGACAGCTGAATGCTCGAAGCTGGCAAACGCGTCGTATGCTTAATTTGAAACAATTTGTACGTACTTTAACCCCAGAGTTGCCAGATCTATTAATAGACAAGCGTCGCTCAATGAAAGTGGTAATGACATCAATTGAATACAGTCGAGTGGATGTGCGAGCGAGACAGAAGCCAACATTAAAAAGGGACTGAGACTCGAAACTGCAAGAGATCTGCAAATTCTACGCTGATTGAGGCACAAAAGCGACGCACAATCGCAAAAAGAAATTTATATCAAGATATATATATATATATATATATATATATAGAAAAGACTAGCTTAACTCAATTGGGCAGCGAGGCAGACAACTTGGAAAAGGAAACTTGCGATTAAGCTTAATTAATATGCTGGACAGATTTGTGTGCCACCAGTGAATACTGGGAACATGCAACACAACCCGACCGCAATTTTACATCAGACTTTATTCAAATTTTTCTGATTGAGGCTTAAGAATAGTGAAATATATATCAATAGGTATGTGTAGTTACAATTAAATAGGGAAAAACTGAAATTATTTATATTAATTTGTTTGTGTTTCATAAATCGGAAAATTATAAAATAAAATTTCATAAATCAACAAATTTATTTTCACAAAAAAATACATTTTTGAAAATCTGTAACGATAATCGATCTCAAAGACTATAAGAGCTAGAGACACCAGATTTGGTATATAAGCTCGCCTAATCTTCGCGTAGCACAAGTTTGTTTTAAATTTTCGATAACTCTTCCCGTTTCCGATATACACATGTGATCGATAACAACAAAATCTTGAATTTGGAAAACTTTTTAAAGCAGTTTGAAACACTAAACGAAATAATGACCATCTGTGAAAATTTTATTGAAATCGGTTGAGAAACAGCGGAGATATGGAGCATTGAAATTAAGAAAGTATGCACTATACGCGTATACACACACACACACATACTTGCAAGCCCTGACTGTATGCGTAAAGTCGAGATTTCTCGACTAGAGCCTTCTTACTTATTTTAAACTAAATGAAACAACTAAAATCGTGTTTTGCCCTAACGAAACTATGTGGCAACCCTCTCTCTTCCGAAATCCTGGCGAGAGCGCAAGGACCGTTATTTGCTCTCACAAAAGCTTAGCAATGAAAGCTTGTCGCTGGGCATTTACCGCTGAATTATATGTATGTGTGCATACGTATGCATGCATGTGTGTGTGTGTGTGTGTGTGTATGTATCTTTGACCGAGTGAGTGGCTTATCATCTGCTCATTCAGCTCACATTTTTCGTTCAAGCTGCGTCTTCAGTTTCAGTTTCAGTTCCAGTTGTCGCTTGTTCCTCGTTCGTCGTTTACCGTTCGCTGTTCACTGTCCGCCGCTGTGCACCGTTTTCGCTTGCAAGAAAAAACATAACCAAAAAATAAGCAAAAACGGCAGAAAAAAAAAAAAACCCCCAAAAATAACGGTAGTTGAAGTGCGCTGTATACCGAAAATTTTACAATATCTAAGCATATAAAATAAAAGCTAAAAAATCCAGCTAATATTTACATACATATAATATAATAGAGTAAAATCATATTATTCAATTTAAGTAAAATGCAGTACATCTATGTGATTAGCGCGCTAATTTTGGCAATTGCCGTGCAGCAAGGTAAATCAAAGCAAAAAAAAAAAGACAAACTATACACACAAACACACGCACACACACACACATTGTTTGTCCCACACACCCTTTCCCAATTGCTTACCAAATAACGGAATTCTTCCCAGTATGATTACGATTACATAATGCGTGTACGATGGAACGCCGCGGAGCAAAAACAGAGTGGAACTCACAGCTGTACAGCTGGTCATTTGGGGAGGGGTGAAGAACAAGATGAAGAGAGGGGCGCGCAGCTCGAACAGCGAGCGAGCGAGCGAGAGAGAGAGAGAGAGAGCGAGTGTCAGAGCCGGCCGCAATGGCGCCTTTTTGTCCAGCAAGAAAATATCATTGGGAGTCAACCCAGCTGGCAGAGTGCCTGACAAATTCTTGGAGTTTGAGAAAGGCGTTAGCTCGAAATTCAATGCAATTTAGTAATAGTTATGATTTCTTAAATATTTAAAATTATATAAAAAATTATATATATATAAAAAATGTACTTCAAGTGCATTTTGCCTCTTTTCTCAAACTTGATGAAGTCATTTTAAGTTCATTTTGCTTATCTGCTTAATGCTAATTAATCTTAAATATCCTAAGCGCATTATCGCATTTTACGCTTGGCATAAGAAAAAGTGCGAAATCTAACTAAGCGCATCTCGAGTCGTATTTTTTTTTCTTCTCTCTTTTCTTTCTTTTCCTGCCTGTTAACTGGATGAGTTGTACGCGTACGCGTGTGCGTGTGTGTGTTTGTGTATGGGAATGTAGGACATGCGCACATCTGCACTATAGATGTATATGTATGTGTATATGTATATGTGCCCTCCTTTCACAGGCATGAATACAATTGCAACAACAACACGACTCCCTAGAAGAAAAATGAAAACGATTATAACTTGGACTGAGTATTCAAAACGTCTATACTATATAGATATGTATATATGTATGTTCTATCAATTAAATGGAAAAGGCAATCAATACAAATTAAAACCATATATTTGACTGAATTGTATGACGTTGTTGTTGTTGCTGCCATATTTCATTATTTTAATTGACTGGAAAAATAAAAATGTTTAGTTTTACATTTTACAGTGTTTAAGCATTGGTTGAATACATGATTAGATTACATTACATTAATGTTATCTCTTCTGTAGAATGTTTCTAATATTAGCTCGTTTGCTTGATATGAATTGTATGACCTTGTTGTTCTTGCTTCCATATTTCATTATTTTAATTGACTGGAAAAATAAAAATGTTTAGTCTTTAATCATGGGTTGAATACATGATTGGATTGCGTTTAGTTTAACATTTTTGTTCACTGTAACAAGTAAACAAATGTTAGATTACATTTACATTAATGTTATCTCTTCTGTAGAATGTTTCTAATCTTTTGCTCGTTTGCTTGATATGAATTGTATGACGTTGTTGTTCTTGCTTCCATATTTCATTATTTTAATTGACTGGAAAAATAAAAATGTTTAGTCTTTAATCATTGGTTGAATACATGATTGGATTGCGTTTAGTTTAACGTTTTTGTTCACTGTAACAAGTAAACAAATGTTAGATTACATTTACATTAATGTTATCTCTTCTGTAGAATGTTTCTAATATCAGCTCGTTTGCTTGATATGAATTGTATGACCTTGTTGTTCTTGCTTCCATATTTCATTATTTTAATTGACTGGAAAAATATAAATGTTTAGTTTTACATTTTACAGTCTTTAAGCATGATTGGATTGCAGATTAGTTAAACATTTTTGTTCACTGTAACAAGTAAACAAATGTTAGATTACATTTACATTAATGTTATCTCTTCTGTAGAATGTTTCTAATCTTTTGCTCGTTTGCTTGATATGAATTGTATGACGTTGTTGTTCTTGCTTCCATATTTCATTATTTTAATTGACTGGAAAAATAAAAATGTTTAGTCTTTAATCATTGGTTGAATACATGATTGGATTGCGTTTAGTTTAACGTTTTTGTTCACTGTAACAAGTAAACAAATGTTAGATTACATTTACATTAATGTTATCTCTTCTGTAGAATGTTTCTAATATCAGCTCGTTTGCTTGATATGAATTGTATGACCTTGTTGTTCTTGCTTCCATATTTCATTATTTTAATTGACTGGAAAAATATAAATGTTTAGTTTTACATTTTACAGTCTTTAAGCATGATTGGATTGCAGATTAGTTAAACATTTTTGTTCACTGTAACAAGTAAACAAATGTTAGATTACATTTACATTAATGTTATCTCTTCTGTAGAATGTTTCTAATCTTTTGCTCGTTTGCTTGATAAATGTGCAAGATTATTTGTAACACAAAAAAAAAAAAAGCTGAAAGTCATTGCTCTGCTTCCTTTAGTCTTCGTCCTGGTTTGATGCAGTGCTTTCTTACTTCATTGTTTAGCTCTGGCTACTTCAAAACAAAAACAATGCCGGCAGCACTTTTGTCTGACTTATGTAACCCACTTGGGCAAATAATGGGGGGAGGGGGCGGGTGAGGTGTTGAGAAATCGAGCAGCGACTTATTGCAGTCCATTAGCACAAAGGCAAAAAAAAAAGAAGCTGATGAGACGAAGCAGATTGGTTCTAATTAGCGGCTCTCAAGACTCTTAACAGCCAGACACTAATGGAGGCGTTGGAAACTGCATGTTTGGTATTATTTAGCGCATTTCAAATTGCATAATCCATAATGCGCGAAAAAATGTATAAAGTGTTTCAGAGCTAGCAACAACAAAACTCTTGATTAAGAATTTGATTACTTAAATGTATCAAAGTTTGAGTTTAGGAAAACTTTTCATTTATCATTTTTGTCTACAATTCTTTAAAAAGTTTATGCACAAAATGATATAATGCGAATCTCGTGTCGCGCACGACCTTAAATTCAATTTAGCTCGAAGTCAACGTCTCCAACTAAATCTGTAGCTCAATGCAGCGTTTTAATATTTGTTTACACTTGCCTCACTTTTTTTTCTTCATATTGTTGTTTAACAATTAAGGTTAAACGAAGACCTTATGTAAATGGAAAACTTTCCTAATTGAGTGCAGCTTTTTTTCTGTGTATTAGACAGGAAACTCAGCATTATTTGATTATAATTGTTGCCAACACAAAATTATGTTTTTTTTTTGCAGGCGTTGCCATCCAGTTTTTATACTCTGAACCCATTGAAAATGGGTAAAAAGGGTAAAATGGTTTGGTGCAAAAGTATGTAACAGGCAGAAGGAAGCATCTCCGACCCCATAAAGTATATATATTCTTGATCGGCATCAACAGCCGAGTCGATATAGCTTCGATCTCAGAGACTATAAGAGCTAGAGACTCCAGATTTGGTACATAAGCTCGCCTACTCCCTGGGCAGTACAAGTTTGTTTTAAATTTTCGATAACTCTTCCCGTTTCCGATATACACATGTGATCGATAACAACAAAATATTGAATTTCGAAAACTTTTTGATGCAGTTGGAAAGATTAGACGAAATAATGATAATCTGTGAAAACTTTTTTGAAATCGGTTTAGAAACACCGGAGATATGGAGTATTGAAGTTAAGTCAAGTATGAAATATGCACACATACTCCAGATTTGGAACATAAGCTCGCCTAATCCCCGCGCAGTACAAGTTTGTTTTAAATTTTCGATAACTCTTCCCGTTTCCGATATACACATGTAATCGATAACAATAAAATCTTCAATTTGGAAAATGTTTTGATGCAGTTTGAAAGATTAGACTAAATAATGACAACATGTGAAAATCTTATTGAAATCGGTTTAGAAACATAGGAGATATGGAGTATTGAAGCTAAGCAAGTATGCACTATACGCATATACATACACACACTCACACATACTTGCAAGCACTGACTGTACGCGTAAAGTATAGGGTTCAGGGTATAGTCTAGTCGGGATTTCTCGACTAGAACCTTCTTACCTGTTTTTGTTATAATTGTTATAATTTGTTATAATTGTTGCCAACACCAAACTATATTTCTTGCAGGCGTTGCCATCAAGTGTTTTGTGTGCAACAGCCATAAAGACGCCAACTGTGCGCTGGACATACCGCCAGATAATCTGCTGAAGGACTGCCAGGAGGAGTATTCAACACGTGGCAAAGGATTGCCCACCTACTGTCGCAAGATCACACAGGTTATTGAGTTCTCCGTGAACAGTCGTGAGTATAACAAATCAGATGTGTGATTCCCCGTTTTCTATCTCTCCCGTTTTGTTTTTTGCAGTGCCACCAGATAGCCGTGTGATACGCTCCTGCGGTTTCCAGAATCAGACATCGACCAGTTATTGCTATTCTCGTGCCGGCTTCGGGGGGCGACAGGTGGTCTGCTCCTGCGATACGGACAATTGCAACGGGGCTGCCGCTTTGAGTGGCGCCTCCACTCTGGGTCTGCTGGCCACCGTTGGCCTGCTTTTGGGCGCCTTCAAATGGCTGCAGCGTTAAACCAAAAAAAAAAAAAACTATAAAAACGCGACGCTTTAGTTGTTTTGTTTTCAATTTTAATTAATTACTATTGTTTTGTTATATTTAATTTTCTTTTCCCTAAAAACAAGAAACTTTCAGCACTGAATCTGGTAAGGAATCAATCTAAACTATATGTTAAAAAATCTAATTCTAAATCATTTTTTTCTCTCTTGCAGTTTCTGTTTTCTACTGTCAGAACGCTTTACAAAAAAAAAAATTATTTACAAATCTTTGATTGTATATAAAAAATAAATAAATACAAAATAAAATTGGCCAATAAAAAACATACTTCAAATAAAACATAAAAGAATAAATAATAATATAAAAAAAACCTACCGCAGTTAATAAAGTATTCAAAAGCCCCACTATAAAAAAATAAATTTAAAAAAATAATTGTTGTAACTAAGGCTAAAAAATATATAATTACAAAAAGGAAACAAGAAACTTCAAATAATAAATGTTATTTCGTCAGAGTTTCACAATTTTTAATTTCATAATAAAACCAAAAAGCTAAACAAAAAGTATTTAAAATTCAGCAAAAAAGTGCTTAACAAATTGCATTAATAAATAAATAGTTAAACGATTAAGAGAAATTATATAAATGTCATCAAAATCAAGTTTCCTACCCCAAAAAAAAAAAAAAAAAAAACTTCTAGGTTAAGTTGAACACGCTTCAAAAGGACATCGCCCGAGGCCAAGCGATAAGCACGAACCCCAACAAAAACATTGCACTCGGAAAACTCAAAACCAACTGCCAAAAAGAAAAAAAACTATCAAACTTACGCACAGAGAAGCGCACGGAATTTTGGAAAAAGCCATATGCTGTAGAAGAAAAACAAAAACACTTAAAAACGTTGTAGAAACCAAAAACCCACAAAGTACATTATTTTTAGTTTGAAATTGTAAGCCAACAACAAATTTATATAGTGACAAGTCTTAAGTTAAGAATCCTTCACTTGAATGCAATACAATTTTTAAATGTTTGACCGAAGAAACAATAAATATTATTACAAAAAAAAAACACAAAATATACAAAAATACAATTATTGACTTTTAGATTATGAGCTAGCATTGGAATTACACTTAAATTATACAATAATCGCTCAAACAATAAGTGCACAATTGGAGCGACCACTGTACTTGGCATGGAAAACATTGCCATTTGCGAAATTACAAATTATTTTAAACGCGTTTAGGCTAAAATATTATTACAAAAAAAAAACACAAAATATATAAAAAATTCTTGACTTTTAGATTATGAGCTAGCATTGGAATTACACTTAAATGATACAAAAATACATTGATCGCTCAAACAATAAGTGCACAATTGGAGCGACCACTGTACTTGGCATGGAAAACATTGCCATTTGCGAAATTACAAATTATTTTAAACGCGTTTAGGCTAACACCGACTGCAGGCGATCGGTGTTTGGGCGGCAGTGCATGTCTTTTTTGACCCAGCTGGTTTGCTCTTTAGGCATCCGCGTGCACGACGCGCTTTAGGGCGAGGTAACAGCGCTTGCTGGCCAACTCGTGGTAGCCAACGGGACCACGTTCGCAGTCGGCGCAGACAAGAAACTTGCGTCCGTCGACGGTGTGTGAGAAACCGATGTTCTCGAATGTCATCATATCGGCGACTAGCCAGAAATGACCCAGCGTCTCCGTGTTGAACGTTTCGGCTTTGCTATCTTTCTTTTGCACCATTAGCGGCACATCTATCTGAAATACAAGTGGAAGGGCATTAGAAAAAGTTGGGTCATTGTCAAGTTACTTACTTCGTGCTCACAGTAGGTGGCTTCTTTTGCTTTTAACATTAAACTGTTGCAAAACTGACAGCGCACATTTGTTTTATTGTTGTTGTTTACGATTTGTTCTGCAAAATTCGCTTCATCTGTCATTTTGATTACTTTTATTTATATATATTTGGTTTTTTTTGTGCAAGTGCTTCTTCTTTATTGTTCATTCAATTCATTCACAATAGTCTACACACAATTATCGAGCTTCAACTATCGGTGTAGTGTCTGAGCTATTAGTGTAGAGCAACAACATTACAATTTTATAAATGTGCGCGCAAACCGTTAACGCCTTTTTGTGGCGATAGTTTTTACTTACTTTTATTTATATATTTGGTTTTTTGTGTGCAAGTGCTTCTTCTTTGTTAAATGGTCATTCAATTCATTCACAATAGTCTACACACAATTATCGAGCTTCAACTATCGGTTTAGTGTCTCAGCTATTAGTGTTTAGCAACTTATAAATGTTAGCGCCAACCGTTAACGCCTTTTTGTGACGATAGTTTTTGCTCGACTATATATATTGTGACAAGTTTGGATTTATTTAAAAGCAGATTTGTACATCCGTTTTGAAAAACAAATCATATTTTATATTGAAATAAATTAAATATATATATTTTTTTGAATACCAATTTTACACGAAATACCGAAATAGCCTCATTAATCGTTTCGATAGACAGATGCTTAATCGTCCTTAGCACGCTTTTGCACACATCTCTGGGAGAATATGTACGTTGCGCCGTCGCTTTCTGCCCTTTGCATTTGGAGTTGCTCGGCTTAAGACTTATTTTCGGTCCGACTTTCTGGTAAGCATTTCTGCTCTAAGCTGTGGTGAAATTAAAATATTTAAAAATTGTCTGAGGGTTTTTGGCAATTGAAATTGCATTCGTAAATATAAATTTCAACGCGAACAGCTGACAAAAAGTTAACCTAAAAAAAAAGTTTATTTTTTTCAAATTGCTAATTTTTTTTTTGCAGTGTCATCTTTTTTCGTTCTTGTCTGTTTGGTTTTTTGTTTTTTTATTTTATTTTCGTTTTTTCCGAGCGCCCGTAAATTATGAATACACCCATATACCGTATGCCAGTAGTCGCGCTCGAGGCTCGTCAGCAAATGATGTACCAGCAAAGCACCTACATGGATCGCTCGCAAACGGCGTACATTGTGCAGGAGTCGCGTGTGTCGCAGAGCTCATTTTCAATGTGCATGCCGTTGGTGCAGGTGCGTCCCCCCTTTTCAGAGCGCTCCGTATTTCGGTGGCCAGGTGCCAGTGCCACCACGTGCGCCACGGCCAGGCGTGCACCGTTATCCATTCTCGCCGATGCGGGAGAATGTTCAGTATTATGCAGCCAGCTCCGGTAAGTTCGTTTTTTTCTTCTCTTTCTTTACTTTAAATGCGCTGTACTCATGTATTTTGTTTGTATGTGTGCGTTTCATAAAGCTGAAGCCGTTTCGCTTAACGGTAATTGGCAGCCATGTTGAAAATTGTGCACAAACCTAAAAAGTGATATACACTTTGTCAAGAAAGTGTTTACACATTGTGAACATTTTTGATTTTTTTTTTTGTTTTGTTCAATAGGTTTAAGAGATAATTGATTGAATTATTTATAAAAATTTAAAAAAAATAAATTAAAAACAACAACCAGTGTA
>JAWNNV010000580.1:0-20000 GCA_035044485.1 Scaptomyza reducta
CTACAAACAACTGCTAGCGCCAATTTGGCAATACGCCCTGCCTATATGGGGTGCTCTGGCCTCAAAAACACAGTTTCATCGCATTGAAGTTGCGCAAAACAAATTGATACGAAAAACCGTGAACGCTCCATGGTTCACAAGAAACCAGACGCTTCGAGAGAGATTAAATATAAAGGACCCTGAAGAAGTTTTCCAGCTTTGTAGTGGAAGACTGGCTCGCTCTCTCCTCAACCATCCAAACGTGGAAGCGTGCAAACTTATCTCCCAGCCCTTTGTTCCACAGCGACTAAGCCGTCCCAGATACTTGCAGCAACTTAACAACCATGTTTTACCCTTGCAGCAGCAACAAGCACAGCTGCCTGCTAATATTAGTGAAAACTTACCTACGTTGCTTAGGCTCCAACAAGAACAAGAAGCAGAGCGACTTGCTGCCACACCACGACAACCTCGTCGCCCACCTTCACTGCCAGAAGAAAGATTCTGCGAATCCACCATAAATGAACTACGACGCAGACATCGTAATGGCCTTATAACACGGGAACAGCTTTTAGAAGTTATCCAATATCAGGCACCAATAATCCAAGAACTGATCTTACCTGATCTCTGTGTGCAACGCCGCAATCAACAAACAACAAACGCTAATACACAACAGGCTTCTACAAGCGAACAACCTAGTCATACAACCTTGCCTGAACCACGTTTCTCCTGCACCCATATCAACCTACTGAGACGGAGCTATGAGAGAGGATACATTGCTCGAAATATCCTTCTACAAAGGATTCAAGACCAACCAACAGTAGTTCAGGAACTTATCCTGCCTGACCTCCGTCTTGAGCGACTTGAAAGACAACACACGGCTCAAATGGGCTATAATGCTGAACAACAGCTTGTGCACAGCATGGCCAGCCTGCGACTTCGCCTAGAACGGGAATTGGACGAGCAGATCCTATCGGACTGAAGCAATATGTTTTTACCCACAGCAACACAGCAATACAGCACTTTTTAAAAAAAAAAAAAAAAAACTGCTTATTCAAAACCAGCAACAACAGCGTTTTCAACGCACCCCTAGCACAAGTCAACAACAACAATCTTTGCCTGTAAATAAACAACTACATCAGAGATCCAATACAATGCAAAACAACCATAACGCCCAGCTAACGTATAGCCAAGTAACGCTAGGAAACAACCTTCACTCACAAGCTCGTAATCCAGCTGCCACCCACCTTGATAACCTCCAGAAACGCCTACAGCTCGAGCAGCAGCAATTACAACACACCCAGCAACAGCATCAGCAGCCACTCCCAGCACTAAGCAACAAAAGTCCCTCCCTACACATCAACACCCCAATAACGCGCAGCAACAATGTTTTCCAATACAGATCCAGTATGAGTCAAAAATAGGCAGTCAACTTGAACATACCCTGCAACAAACCACACTCATGATGGATAAGATGAGCAGCATAATGGAACTGCTTATAAATCTTCTGCAAACATTAACTTCTAACAAAATAACCAACCACTAATTACAACAATGAATCTGCCAACAAATTACATTCCTAATGTTTACCAACAGCAATATAGCAACTCGTTTAAAACTGCTTATTGAAATGCCAACGGAGTGCATAACAAACTCCTTAATCGAATTATCTAAACGTAATGCGTTTAAATACAACTGATATGCTAACAAGCGCTCATTATGCCATAACAATGGCAATATCAACTTCTACATACTTTTTACAGTGGACACTTTGAAAAATTATAATAAGCAAAACTTATATATACATACATTCTATGTACAATGCGTTTTCTACAAGGAGATACTCAGCATGCTCTCTTGTTTTCATTAACACAACACTCGTCACATGACGTTATTAAATTTACGTACAAAATCGTCATATATAATTAAAATATAACCCATATACATTGGGCTTCGATTTACACTGCTACATTAATCGCAAACAGCGTTTACGGAAAACTGGTGTTTACTGCATCGGTTCCCTATACGAGCGATAGCATAACTGTATGCAGAATCATGAGTTAAATCTGCAACTACAGCGCACGATGCAGCCAGGGTGATGGCCATCCAGTCCAGGAACACACTCTTCGCAACACGTGCGCATCAGCAGCTCATGGAAAGCAGCAATACTGAGTGCAAATTTTAGATTTGCATGCCATCTGCAATTGCAGCCTGCAAACCCATTGAGCAGCCACAAATCCGGAGTACTCTGCTATAGCCTCAGCTCCATCTACTTGCAGTCCACAACCTGCAAATTTAAAATTCTTTTATATATTTACAGCAACAACCTTTAGCACGCAATTAACCACAAAACTAAAATCAGCCTTGGGCTGACCAGCACCAGCGTTTACATCACAGCAACTCACCCGAACACATTCCTCACGGCTTATACAATCGTTGTCGAAATCCATTCATGGCACCTTGTGTGGTCCAGCGTTTTCCAGCCTCCAGCGTCTTCCAGCGTTTTCCAGCAATATAACCAACACGGTACTTGTGCATCAACTGCCCAGGCCACAACGTAAAGAACAGCCACTAATTATGATGATCCAGCAACAGCTTCAGCTCCATATAAATTGCAGTCCACAACCTGCAAATCAAAAATTCTGTTTATATGTTTTCAGCACACACGCCTAGCACGCATAAACCACAAAACTCAAATCAGTCTTGGGCTGACCAGCACCAGCGTTTACAAATACAGCAACTCACCTGACTACATCCCTATGGTCCATACAGTCGTCATCCAAATTCCATTATGGCCACCCACACCAAAAGAGCTGCACAATTAAAATCCGTCATCACTAATCAATCGTTCACCATAACCAATTCACATGCTTGTTTACCTTTTTGCCACTGCCCGTATTGTGTGACCAGACAACAGATACAATCAAATTGCCTACCACAGCTGATACAACGTTTACCAAACACATGTAGCAATTAACTAGCCAGTGACAGCTGATGCATAGCTGCTTACCTCTGCCTGATACGGCACCGTTTATCAAATTCAAACTTTTATTATTAATAAGTTTATTCTAACAACGATATTAACGTTTACCTTAATGCTAAATAATAATGTTTTATGTTTACGCAAATTCTGCTGTTGTGTTGTGATGTTCTACACACACACAGCTTTTAATTTAATTAATTTTAATTTATTTATATACAACAACCCTAGGTCCATAACTATTCACATGATGTTGCTATTTATAAAGTAATGAGTTGAATAAAAACGGCGCATCAGTCGATGTTAGCCTCCATTGTGCAAACACGCACCCACACCAAAAAAGTGCAAATTGAGATTTGCATCCCATCTTCCACATCAGCCTGAAACCCAGAGAGCATCTTAAAAGCTGCACAATTAAAATCCGTCATCACTAATTAATCGTTCACCATAACCAATTCACATGCTTGTTTACCTTTTTGCCACTACCCGTATTGTGTGACCAGACAGCAGATACAATCAAATTGCCAACCACAGCTGATACAACGTTTACCAACACATGTAGCAACTAACTAGCCAGTGACAGCTGATGCATAGCTGTTTACCTCTGCCTGATACGGCACCGTTTATCAAATTCAAACTTTTATTATTTATAAGTTTACTCTATCCAATACGTTTAATAACGATACTAATGTTACATTAATGCTAAATAATAATGTTTACGTTTACGCAAATTCTGCTGTTGTGTTGTAATGTTTTACACACACACAGCTTTTAATTTTAACTTACATTTAATTTATTTATATACAACAACCCTAGGTCCATAACTATTCACATGATGTTGCTATCTATAAAGTAATGAGTTGAATAAAAACGGCGCATCAGTCGATGTTAGCCTCCATTGTGCAACACGCACCCACACCAAAAAAAATCAGCAGCCACTCCCAGCACTAAGCAACAAAAGCCCCTCCCTACACATCAACACCCCAATAACCCGCAGCAACAACTTTTTCCAATACAGATCCAGCATGAGTCAAAAATAGGCAGTCAACTTCAACATACCCTGCAACAAACCACACTCATGATGGATAAGATGAGCAGCATAATGGAACTGCTTATAAATCTTCTGCAAACATTAGTTTCGAACAAAACAATCAACCACTAATTACAACAATGAATCTGCAACAAATAACATTCCTAATGTTTACCAACAGCAATATAGCAACTCGTTTAAAACTGCTTATTGAAATGCCAACGGAGTGCATAACAAACTCCTTAATCGAATTATATTAACGTAATGCGTTTGAATACAACTGATATGCTAACAAGCGCTCATTATGCCATAACAATGGCAATATCAATTTCTACATATATTTTACATTTGACGCTTTGAAAACTTATAATAAGCGAAACTTATATATACATACATTCTATGTACAATGCGTATTCTACATTCTATACAATTTACAAGGAGATACTCAGCATGCTCTCTTGTTTTCAATAACACAACACTCGTCACATGACGTTATAAAAATCTACGTACATATCGTCATATATAATTTAAAATATAACCCATATACATTGGACTTCGATTTACACTGCTACATTAATCGCAAACAGCGTTTTCCGGAACAACTGGTGTATACTGCATCGGTTTCCTATATTAGCGATAGAACACTGTATGCAGAATCTATGATTTAAAATCTGCAACTACAGCGCATGATGCAGCCAGGGTGATGGCCATCCAGTCCAGGAACACACTCTTCGCCACACGTGCGCCTTAGCAGCTCATGGAAAGCAGCAACACCGAGTGCAAATTTTATATTTGCATGCCATCTGCAACTGCAGCCTGCTACCCATAGAGCAGCCACAAATCCGGAGTATTCAGCTACGGCCTCAGCTCCATCTACTTGCAGTCCACAATCTGCAAATTTAAAAATCTGTTTATATATTTCCAGCACAAACGTTTTCCAGCATAAACGTTTAGCACGCAATTAACCACAAAACTAGAATCAGCCTGGGCTGACCAGCGCCAGCGTTTACACCACAGCAACTCACCTGAACACATCCCTCATGGTCCATACAAATTGTTGTCGAATTCCATACATGGCACCTTGTGTGATCCAGTGTTTACCAGCCTCCAGCGTTTTCTAGAAAGACGGCCGGCACGGTGCTTGGACATTAACTGCCCACACTACAACGTGAAAAACAGCCACTAATTATGATGATCCAGCAACAGCTACAGCTCCATATAAATTGCAGTCCACAACCTGCAAATCAAAAATTCTGTTTATATGTTTTCAGCACACACGCCTAGCACGCATAAACCACAAAACTCAAATCAGTCTTGGGCTGACCAGCACCAGCGTTTACAAATACAGCAACTCACCTGACTACATCCCTATGGTCCATACAGTCGTCACCCAAATTCCATTATGGCCACCTTGTGTGATCCAGCGGCGCTTCAGTCATCCATCCTCACTGCGTTTCTCAGAGTTTTTTCCCAGCAACGCACTTAACATCGATGTGCGCCTTAGCTGCCCAGGAAAACGCAGCAACACTGAGTGCAAATTGAGATTTGCATGCCATCTTCCACACCAGCCTGCAACCCAGAGAGCATCTTAAAATCTGCACAATCAAAATTCGTCATCACTAATTAATTTCAACATAACCAATTCACATGCTTGTTTACCTTTTTGCCACTGCCCGTATTGTGTGACCAGACAGCAGATACAATCAAATTGCCAACCACAGCTGATACAACGTTTACCAAACACATGTAGCAACTAACTAGCCAGTGACAGCTGATGCATAGCTGTTTACCTCTGCCTGATACGGCACCGTTTATCAAATTCAAACTTGTATTATTTATAAGTTTACTCTATCCAATACGTTTAATAACGATGTTAATGTTACCTTAATGCTAATTAATAATGCTTACGTTTACGCAAATACTGCTGTTGTGTTGTGATGTTTTACACACACACAGCTTTTAATTTAATTTACATTTAACTTATTTATATACAACAACCCTAGGTCCATAACTATTCACATGATGTTGCTAGCTTTAAAGTAATGAGTTGAATAAAAACGGCGCATCAGTCGATGTTAGCCTCCATTGTGCAAACACGCACCCACACCAAAAAAAAGAAAATTACTAGTGTCATTGGTAACAAATTTGTAACCAAGACAACTGCTAAAAATGGATTAAGAGTTATTACTGAGGATATTGCCTCGTACCGTATACTCACCAAGTATTTCATGGAAAATAACATTGAGTTTCACTCATATCAATTGGATCATGATCGTGGCTTTCGTGCAATTATTCGGCACTTACATAAATCTACCCCTTTGGATTGGATCCGCACTAATCTTGCAGAAGCAGGATTTAAAATCCGCTTTCTAAATATTATTAAGAGAAGATTCTCGCGTGAACCTCTTGACCTGTTTGAGGTTGTATTTGAACCCAGAGATAATATTGCTGAGGTGTTAAAAATCACTACAATTGGCAATCAACAAGTTATCATTGAACGTCCATATGGACCTATGGAGACTGTACAGTGTCATAGATGTCAACAGATAGGACATTCCAAAAACTACTGCCGCCGACCGTTTATATGCGTTAAATGTGCTGGAAATCACCCTTCCACTAGTTGCACTAAGTTAAAGGACGAGCCTGTCAAATGCTACAACTGCAATGGACAGCATGTGGCCAGCTATCGAGGCTGTAAAACATTTATAGAAGCTGCGAAAGCTCGCGCTCCTAATAATAACATTGCTAAAGCAAATCACCTTCTAGGTGCTCTTGGACTTCCTAAAAATATATTTAATCAAAGTTCTAATCAACTTCAACAAACTTCTCCTATTTACATGGAGCAGAATCTTGCAACCAACCCAGGACCTGCTCTTAGCTATGCAGCTGTAGCTAGGACATCCATTTCTGCAAACCGCAAAATGAACAAAAACTCAAATCAAAGCCATCAAGTGCCATCTCAATCGAGACATGCTAGGTCTCGTGCCACTTCACCTCGTCTGGCATCACGCAGCCGTAGCCGTGGTGCACATATTCATAAATTAAATAATGTTTATGATAGTAATTCTAATCAGAAACTTGACAAGCTACTTGAACTTTTTATCGAAGATCGCCAGCAGAAGGAAGCTGCTTATAACCTCCTTGATAAAAAGATTGAACAGTTATCTGAAAAATTTATGACCACCCGAATATCCAGGATACTTCTTTTAAATTTGATCTCCTGGAAAAGAAAATAAATCATATATCAAATTTGATTTCATCGGAGGACCGCTTAGAAACACAAGCTTCTTCCCCAAATTACGATGCCTTAGAACAAAAAATTAATCAATTATCAGATAGACTTAGTTCTGGAGTCTTCAATAATAATCAACCTACTTCTCACAAAATTAATCAAATTGAAAGGAAATATAATCAATTGTATTCAAGTATACAAAAATTGGTAATCCTTCTTCAAGAAAAAGGTATACTCATCGATGAATAGATGAAGTCAATGCCATATCACTAAATTAAGATGATTACTTACCTAATGATACTACAAATTATTTCTTACCTGATGTCTTATCACTAAAAATTAAGATGATTACTTACCTGATGTCTTACCATTGAAACTAAAATATTCACTTACCTGTTGTCTTACCACTAAAATTAAGATGATTACTTACCTGATCTTTTACCATTGAGACTAAAGATTATTTCTCACCTGATCTCTTATCACTAATAATTAAGATGATTACTTACCTGATGTTCTACCTCTGAAACTAATGATGATTTCTCACCTGATATTTTTACCATTGAAGCTAAAGATTATTACTCACCTGATGTCTTACTGCTTAAAATAAGATGATTACTTACCTGAGATTTACCTCTACAACTAATTACTTACCTGGATGTCTCTTCCGTATTAATAATTTCTATTAGTCTTTTATTGATCCAACAATATTGTTATTATTATATTCATGAAAAATGTTATTATATAATATTATGTGAATAAATTATTCATTTTATTTTTCCAGTAACAAAGTAGCCTTTGCAATTTGCAAGGCATAACTTTGTTACTGGAAATAAAATGAAATCAGTTCTCGCACCTATTCAGGAGCGAACACATCAAAAAGACATTCCAAAAACTACTGCCGCCGACCGTTTATATGCGTTAAATGTGCTGGAAATCACCCTTCCACTAGTTGCACTAAGTTAAAGGACGAGCCTGTCAAATGCTACAACTGCAATGGACAGCATGTGGCCAGCTATCGAGGCTGTAAAACATTTATAGAAGCTGCGAAAGCTCGCGCTCCTAATAATAATATTGCTAAAGCAAATAACCATTTAGGTGCTCTTGGACTTCCTAAAATTCCTAAAAATATATTTAATCAAAGTTCTAATCAACTTCAACAAACTTCTCCTATTTACATGGAGCAAAATCTTGCAACCAACCCAGGACCTGCTCTTAGCTATGCAGCTGTAGCTAGGACATCCATTTCTGCAAACCGCAAAATTAACAAAAACTCAAATCAAAGCCATCAAGTGCCATCTCAATCGAGACACGCTAGGTCTCGTGCCACTTCACCTCGTCTGGCATCACGCAGCCGTAGCCGTGGTGCACATAATCATAAATTAAATAATGTTTATGATAATAATTCTAATCAAAAACTTGACAAGCTACTTGAACTTTTTATCGAAGATCGTCAGCAGAAGGAAGCTGCTTATAACCTCCTTGATAAAAAGATTGAACAGTTATCTGAAAAATTTTTGGACCACCCGAATATCCAGGATACTTCTTTTAAATTTGATCTACTGGAAAAGAAAATAAATCATATATCAAATTTGATTTCATCGGAGGACCGCTTAGAAACACAAGCTTCTTCCCCAAACTACGATGCCTTAGAACAAAAAATTAATCAATTATCAGATAGACTTAGTTCTGGAGTCTTCAATAATAATCAACCTACTTCTCACAAAATTAATCAAATTGAAAAGAAATATAATCAAATGTATTCAAGTATACAAAAATTGGTTATCCTTCTTCAAGAAAAAGGTGTACTCATTGATGAATAGATGAAGTCAATACCATATCACTAAATTAAGATGATTACTTACCTAATGATACTACAAATTATTTCTTACCTGATGTCTTATCACTAAAAATTAAGATGATTACTTACCTGATGTCTTACCATTGAAACTAAAATATTCACTTACCTGTTGTCTTACCACTAAAACTAAGATGATTACTTACCTGATCTTTTACCATTGAGACTAAAGATTATTTCTCACCTGATCTCTTATCACTAATAATTAAGATGATTACTTACCTGATGTTTACCTTGAAACTAATGATGATTTCTTACCTGATGTTCAATCATTGGAGCTAAAGATTTACTTACCTGATGTCTTATTGATAAAATTAAGATGATTACTTACCTGAGATTTACCTCTGCAACTAATTACTTACCTGGATGCCTCTTCCATGTCAATATTTATTTATGTCTTTATAGAATCCAACTATCATTGTTATTATTAGATTCATGAAAAATGTTATTTATAATATTATGTGAATAAATTATTCATTTTATTTTTCTAGTAACAAAGTAGCCTTTGCAATTTGCAAGGCATATCTTTGTTACTAGAAATAAAATGAAATCAGTTCTCGCACCTATTCAGGAGCGAACACATCAAAAAATTTTCAAAAAATAAAAATTTTGTTTACTAAAGTTCAAAACGTTTGTGGCCGTGTGCCTGTTAATCGTGGCTTTAATAAATTTTACTTTTGCTTTCTCTTAATAATAAAAAGGTCTCGCTTTTATTGCGAAATCTTTCTTTTTCTGGATACTGACGAGAACTATCATTATGAAGAAGAAATCTTCTCCACCACCAAAGAAGAATAAACCTACGAAGACGTCCCCGTCAAAAGGCTGTCAAAACTCGTCAACAGCCGTTAATTCTTCAATTTCCTCTGTATCGGATACTAATAATTCTGAAGATGATGTATCAAGTAGTGTTTCTTTCATCTCTTTAGGAGATTCGCCGGTACGTAAGGTTGCTGGATCTATGAAGTCTCCCCCTTCGAGTGCCCCATTAGCTGGGCCTGTTAATAAACCAAATGTTTCTTTTGGAGCAAGTGAAAAACCTAAACCTATACAAATTCCTAATGTTACTAACATTATTAATTTTCTGGAGAAAATTTCTAATGTCATTGGTAACAAATTTGTAACCAAGGCAACTGCAAATAACGGATTAAGAGTTATTACTGAGGATATTGCCTCGTACCGCATACTCACTAAGTATTTTACGGAAAACAATATCGAGTTTCACTCATATCAACTGGATCATGATCGTGGCTTTCGTGCAATCATTCGGCACTTGCACAAATCTACTCCTTTAGATTGGATCCGCAATAATCTTGCTGAAGTAGGATATAAAATCCGCTATTTAAATATTATTAAGAGAAGATTCTCGCGTGAACCTCTTGACCTGTTTGAGGTCGAGTTTGAACCTCGTGATGATATTACTGAGGTATTAAAAATTACTAATATTGGTAAACAACAAGTCGTCATCGAGCGTCCATATGGACCAATGGAGACTATACAATGTCATAGATGTCAACAATTAGGACATTCTAAAAACTACTGTCGCCGACCATTTAATTGTGTCAAATGTGCTGGAAATCACCCTTCCACCAGTTGCACTAAATCAAAGGATGAGCCTGTTAAATGCTTTAACTGCAATGGACAGCATGTGGCCAGCTATCGAGGCTGTAAAACATTTATTGAAGCTGCGAAAGCTCGCGCTCCTAATAATAATATTGCTAAAGCAAATAACCATTTAGGTGCTCTTGGACTTCCTAAAATTCCTAAAAATATATTTAATCAAAGTTCTAATCAACTTCAACAAACTTCTCCTATTTACATGGAGCAAAATCTTGCAACCAACCCAGGACCTGCTATTAGCTATGCAGCTGTAGCTAGGACATCCATTTCTGCAAACCGCAAAATTAACAAAATCTCAAATCAAAGCCATCAAGTGCCATCTCAATCGAGACACGCTAGGTCTCGTGCCACTTCACCTCGTCTGGCATCACGCAGCCGTAGCCGTGGTGCACATAATCATAAATTAAATAATGTTTATGATAATAATTCTAATCAAAAACTTGACAAGCTACTTGAACTTTTTATCGAAGATCGTCAGCAGAAGGAAGCTGCTTATAACCTCCTTGATAAAAAGATTGAACAGTTATCTGAAAAATTTTTGGACCACCCGAATATCCAGGATACTTCTTTTAAATTTGATCTACTGGAAAAGAAAATAAATCATATATCAAATTTGATTTCATCGGAGGACCGCTTAGAAACACAAGCTTCTTCCCCAAACTACGATGCCTTAGAACAAAAAATTAATCAACTATCAGATAGACTTAGTTCTGGAGTCTTCAATAATAATCAACCTACTTCTCACAAAGTTAATCAACTTGAAAAGAAATATAATCAAATGTATTCAAGTATACAAAAATTGGTTATCCTTCTTCAAGAAAAAGGTGTACTCATCGATGAATAGATGAAGTCAATGCCATATCACTAAATTAAGATGATTACTTACCTAATGATACTACAAATTATTTCTTACCTGATGTCTTATCACTAAAAATTAAGATGATTACTTACCTGATGTCTTACCATTGAAACTAAAATATTCACTTACCTGTTGTCTTACCACTAAAACTAAGATGATTACTTACCTGATCTTTTACCATTGAGACTAAAGATTATTTCTCACCTGATCTCTTATCACTAATAATTAAGATGATTACTTACCTGATGTTCTACCTCTGAAACTAATGATGATTTCTCACCCGATGTTTTTACCATTGAAGCTAAAGATTATTACTCACCTGATGTCTTACTGCTTAAAATAAGATGATTACTTACCTGAGATTTACCTCTACAACTAATTACTTACCTGGATGTCTCTTCCGTATTAATAATTTCTATCAGTCTTTTATTGATCCAACAATATTGTTATAATTAGATTCATGAAAAATGTTATTATTTAATATTATGTGAATAAATTATTCATTTTATTTTTCCAGTAACAAAGTAGCCTTTGCAATTTGCAAGGCATAACTTTGTTACTGGAAATAAAATGAAATCAGTTCTCGCACCTATAAGGAGCGAACACATAAAAAAAAAAAAATATTTTCAAAAAATAAAAATTTTGTTTACTAAAGTTCAAAACGTTTGTGGCCGTGTGCCTGTTAATCGTGGCTTTAATAAATTTTACTTTCGCATTCTTTTAATAATAAAAAGGTCTCGCTCTTATTGCGAAATCTTTCTTTTTCTGGAAACTGACGAGAACTATCATTATGAAGAAGAAATCTTCTCCACCACCAAAGAAGAATAAACCTACGAAGACGTCCACGTCAAAAGGCTGTCAAAACTCTTCAACAGCCGTTAATTCTTCAATTTCCTCTGTGTCGGATAATAATTCTGAAGATGACGTATCAAGTAACGTTTCTTTCATCACTTTAGGAGATTCACCGGTACGTAAGGTTGCCGGATCTACGAAGTCACCCCCTTTGAGTGCCCCTTTAGTCGGGTCTGTTAATAAACCAAATGTTTCTTTTGGAGCTATTGAAAAGCCGAAACCAATTCTAATTCCTAATGTCACTAACATTATTAATTTCCTGGAAAAAATTACTAGTGTCATTGGTAACAAATTTGTAACCAAGACAACTGCTTATAATGGATTAAGAGTTATTACTGAGGATATTGCCTCGTACCGTATACTCACCAATTATTTCACGGAAAATAACATTGAGTTTCACTCATATCAATTGGATCACGATCGTGGCTTTCGTGCAATTATTCGGCACTTACATAAATCTACCCCTTTGGATTGGATCCGCACTAATCTTGCAGAAGCAGGATTTAAAATCCGCTTTCTAAATATTATTAAGAGAAGATTCTCACGTGAACCTCTTGATCTGTTTGAGGTTGTATTTGAACCCAGAGATAATATTGCTGAGGTATTAAAAATCACTACAATTGGCAAACAACAAGTTATCATTGAGCGTCCATATGGACCTATGGAGACTGTACAGTGTCATAGATGTCAACAGTTAGGACATTCCAAAAACTACTGCCGCCGACCGTTTATATGCGTTAAATGTGCTGGAAATCACCCTTCCACTAGCTGCACTAAGTTAAAAGACGAGCCTGTCAAATGCTACAACTGCAATGGACAGCATGTGGCCAGCTATCGAGGCTGTAAAACTTTTATAGAAGCTGCGAAAGCTCGCGCTCCTAATAATAACATTGCTAAAGCAAATCACCTTCTAGGTGCTCTTGGACTACCTAAAATTCCAAAAAATATATTTAATCAAAGTTCTAATCAACTTCAACAAACTTCTCCTATTTACATGGAGCAGAATCTTGCAACAGGACCTGCTCTTAGCTATGCAGCTGTAGCTAGGACATCCAATTCTGCAAACCGCAAAATGAACAATAACTCAAATCAAAGCCATCAAGTGCCATCTCAATCGAGACACGCTAGGTCTCGTGCCACTTCACCTCGTCTGGCATCACGCAGCCGTAGCCGTGGTGCAAATATTCATAAATTAAATAATGTTTATGATAATAATTCTAATCAGAAACTTGACAAGCTACTTGAACTTTTTATCAAAGATCGCCAGCAGAAGGAAGCTGCTTATAACCTCCTTGATAAAAAGATTGAACAGTTATCTGAAAAATTTATGGACCACCCGAATATCCAGGATACTTCTTTTAAATTTGATCTCCTGGAAAAGAAAATAAATCATATATCAAATTTGATTTCATCGGAGGACCGCTTACAAACACAAGCTTCTTCCCCAAATTATGATGCCTTAGAACAAAAAATTAATCAATTATCAGATAGACTTAGTTCTGGAGTCTTCAATAATAATCAATCTACTTCTCACAAAATTAATCAAATTGAAAGGAAATATAATCAAATGTATACTAGTATACAAAAATTGGTAATTCTTATTCAAGAAAAAGGTATACTCATCGATGAATAGATGAAGTCAATCCCATATCACTAAATTAAGATGATTACTTACCTAAAGATACTACAAATTATTTCTTACCTGATGTCTTATCACTAAAAATTAAGATGATTACTTACCTGACGTCTTACCATTGAAACTAAAATATTGACTTACCTGTTGTCTTACCACTAAAATTAAGATGATTACTTACCTGATCTTTTACCATTGTGACTAAAGATTATTTCTCACCTGATCTCTTATCACTAATAATTAAGATGATTACTTACCTGATGTTCTACCTCTGAAACTAATGATGATTTCTCACCTGATGTTTTTACCATTGAAGCTAAAGATTATTACTCACCTGATGTCTTACTGCTTAAAATAAGATGATTACCTTCCTGAGATTTACCTCTAAAACTAATTACTTACCTGGATGTCTCTTCCGTATTAATAATTTCTATCAGTCTTTTATTGATCCAACAATATTGTTATTATTAGATTCATGAAAAATGTTATTATTTAATATTATGTGAATAAATTATTCATTTTATTCTTCCAGTAACAAAGTAGCCTTTGCATTTTGCAAGGCATAACTTTGTTACTGGAAATAAAATGAAATCAGTTCTCGCACCTATTCAGGAGCGAACACATCAAAAAAAAAAAAAAATTTTTCAAAAAAATAAAAATTTTGTTTACTAAAGTTCAAAACGTTTGTGGCCGTGTGCCTGTTAATCGTGACTTTAAAAAATTTTACTTTCGCTTTCTTTTAATAATAAAAAGGTCTCGCTTTTATTGCGAAATCTTTCTTTTTCTGGATACTGACGAGAACTATCATTATGAAGAAGAAATCTTCTCCACCACCAAAGAAGAATAAACCTACGAAGACGTCCCCGTCAAAAGGCTGTCAAAACTCGTCTACAGCCGCTAATTCTTCAATTTCCTCTGTGTCGGATAATAATTCTGAAGATGATGTATCAAGTAACGTTTCTTTCATCACTTTAGGAGATTCACCGGTACGTAAGGTTGCCGGATCTACGAAGTCACCCCCTTTGAGTGCCCCTCTAGTCGGGTCTGTTAATAAACCAAATGTTTCTTTTGGAGCTATTGAAAAGCCGAAACCAATTCTAATTCCTAATGTCACTAACATTATTAATTTCCTGGAGAAAATTACTAGTGTCATTGGTAACAAATTTGTAACCAAGACAACTGCTAATAATGGATTAAGAGTTATTACTGAGGATATTGCCTCGTACCGTATACTCACCAATTATTTCATGGAAAATAACATTGAGTTTCACTCATATCAATTGGATCATGATCGTGGCTTTCGTGCAATTATTCGGCACTTACATAAATCTACCCCTTTGGATTGGATCCGCACTAATCTTGCAGAAGCAGGATTTAAAATCCGCTTTCTAAATATTATTAAGAGAAGATTCTCACGTGAACCTCTTGATCTGTTTGAGGTTGTATTTGAACCCAGAGATAATATTGCTGAGGTATTAAAAATCACTACAATTGGCAAACAACAAGTTATCATTGAGCGTCCATATGGACCTATGGAGACTGTACAGTGTCATAGATGTCAACAGTTAGGACATTCCAAAAACTACTGCCGCCGACCGTTTATATGCGTTAAATGTGCTGGAAATCACCCTTCCACTAGCTGCACTAAGTTAAAAGACGAGCCTGTCAAATGCTACAACTGCAATGGACAGCATGTGGCCAGCTATCGAGGCTGTAAAACTTTTATAGAAGCTGCGAAAGCTCGCGCTCCTAATAATAACATTGCTAAAGCAAATCACCTTCTAGGTGCTCTTGGACTACCTAAAATTCCAAAAAATATATTTAATCAAAGTTCTAATCAACTTCAACAAACTTCTCCTATTTACATGGAGCAGAATCTTGCAACAGGACCTGCTCTTAGCTATGCAGCTGTAGCTAGGACATCCAATTCTGCAAACCGCAAAATGAACAATAACTCAAATCAAAGCCATCAAGTGCCATCTCAATCGAGACACGCTAGGTCTCGTGCCACTTCACCTCGTCTGGCATCACGCAGCCGTAGCCGTGGTGCAAATATTCATAAATTAAATAATGTTTATGATAATAATTCTAATCAGAAACTTGACAAGCTACTTGAACTTTTTATCAAAGATCGCCAGCAGAAGGAAGCTGCTTATAACCTCCTTGATAAAAAGATTGAACAGTTATCTGAAAAATTTATGGACCACCCGAATATCCAGGATACTTCTTTTAAATTTGATCTCCTGGAAAAGAAAATAAATCATATATCAAATTTGATTTCATCGGAGGACCGCTTAGAAACACAAGCTTCTTCCCCAAACTACGATGCCTTAGAACAAAAAATTAATCAACTATCAGATAGACTTAGTTCTGGAGTCTTCAATAATAATCAACCTACTTCTCACAAAATTAATCAACTTGAAAAGAAATATAATCAAATGTATTCAAGTATACAAAAATTGGTTATCCTTCTTCAAGAAAAAGGTGTACTCATCGATGAATAGATGAAGTCAATGCCATATCACTAAATTAAGATGATTACTTACCTAATGATACTACAAATTATTTCTTACCTGATGTCTTATCACTAAAAATTAAGATGATTACTTACCTGACGTCTTACCATTGAAACTAAAATATTGACTTACCTGTTGTCTTACCACTAAAATTAAGATGATTACTTACCTGATCTTTTACCATTGAGACTAAAGATTATTTCTCACCTGATCTCTTATCACTAATAATTAAGATGATTACTTACCTGATGTTCTACCTCTGAAACTAATGATGATTTCTCACCTGATGTTTTTACCATTGAAGCTAAAGATTATTACTCACCTGATGTCTTACTGCTTAAAATAAGATGATTACCTTCCTGAGATTTACCTCTAAAACTAATTACTTACCTGGATGTCTCTTCCGTATTAATAATTTCTATCAGTCTTTTATTGATCCAACAATATTGTTATTATTAGATTCATGAAAAATGTTATTATTTAATATTATGTGAATAAATTATTCATTTTATTTTTCCAGTAACAAAGTAGCCTTTGCATTTTGCAAGGCATAACTTTGTTACTGGAAATAAAATGAAATCAGTTCTCGCACCTATTCAGGAGCGAACACATCAAAAAAAAAAAAAAATTTTTCAAACAAAATAAAAATTTTGTTTACTAAAGTTCAAAACGTTTGTGGCCGTGTGCCTGTTAATCGTGACTTTAAAAAATTTTATTTTCGCTTTCTTTTTATAATAAAAAGGTCTCGCTTTTATTGCGAAATCTTTCTTTTTCTGGATACTGACGAGAACTATCATTATGAAGAAGAAATCTTCTCCACCACCAAAGAAGAATAAACCTACGAAGACGTCCCCGTCAAAAGGCTGTCAAAACTCGTCTACAGCCGCTAATTCTTCAATTTCCTCTGTGTCGGATAATAATTCTGAAGATGATGTATCAAGTAGCGTTTCTTTCATCACTTTAGGAGATTCACCGGTACGTAAGGTTGCCGGATCTACGAAGTCACCCCCTTTGAGTGCCCCACTAGTCGGGTCTGTTAATAAACCAAATGTTTCTTTTGGAGCTATTGAAAAGCCGAAACCAATTCTAATTCCTAATGTCACTAACATTATTAATTTCCTGGAGAAAATTACTAGTGTCATTGGTAACAAATTTGTAACCAAGACAACTGCTAATAATGGATTAAGAGTTATTACTGAGGATATTGCCTCGTACCGTATACTCACCAAGTATTTCACGGAAAACAACATTGAGTTTCACTCATATCAACTGGATCATGATCGTGGCTTTCGTGCAATCATTCGGCACTTGCACAAATCTACCCCTTTGGATTGGATCCGCACTAATCTTGCTGAAGTAGGATATAAAATCCGCTTTCTAAATATTATTAAGAGAAGATTCTCGCGTGAACCTCTTGACCTGTTTGAGGTTGTATTTGAACCCAGTGATAATATTGCTGAGGTATTAAAAATCACTACAATTGGCAAACAACAAGTTATCATTGAGCGTCCATATGGACCTATGGAGACTGTACAGTGTCATAGATGTCAACAGTTAGGACATTCCAAAAACTACTGCCGCCGACCGTTTATATGCGTTAAATGTGCTGGAAATCACCCTTCCACTAGCTGCACTAAGTTAAAAGACGAGCCTGTCAAATGCTACAACTGCAATGGACAGCATGTGGCCAGCTATCGAGGCTGTAAAACATTTATAGAAGCTGCGAAAGCTCGCGCTCCTAATAATAATATTGCTAAAGCAAATAACCATTTAGGTGCTCTTGGACTTCCTAAAATTCCTAAAAATATATTTAATCAAAGTTCTAATCAACTTCAACAAACTTCTCCTATTTACATGGAGCAGAATCTTGCAACCAACCCAGGACCTGCTCTTAGCTATGCAGCTGTAGCTAGGACATCCAATTCTGCAAACCGCAAAATGAACAATAATCTCAAATCAAAGCCATCAAGTGCCATCTCAATCGAGACACGCTAGGTCTCGTGCCACTTCACCTCGTCTGGCATCACGCAGCCGTAGCCGTGGTGCACATAATCATAAATTAAATAATGTTTATGATAATAATTCTAATCAAAAACTTGACAAGCTACTTGAACTTTTTATCGAAGATCGCCAGCAGAAGGAAGCTGCTTATAACCTCCTTGATAAAAAGATTGAACAGTTATCTGAAAAATTTATGGACCACCCGAATATCCAGGATACTTCTTTTAAATTTGATCTCCTGGAAAAGAAAATAAATCATATATCAAATTTGATTTCATCGGAGGACCGCTTAGAAACACAAGCTTCTTCCCCAAACTACGATGCCTTAGAACAAAAAATTAATCAACTATCAGATAGACTTAGTTCTGGAGTCTTCAATAATAATCAACCTACTTCTCACAAAATTAATCAAATTGAAAAGAAATATAATCAAATGTATTCAAGTATACAAAAATTGGTTATTCTTCTTCAAGAAAAAGGTGTACTCATCGATGAATAGATGAAGTCAATGCCATATCACTAAATTAAGATGATTACTTACCTAATGATACTACAAATTATTTCTTACCTGATGTCTTATCACTAAAAATTAAGATGATTACTTACCTGATGTCTTACCATTGAAACTAAAATATTCACTTACCTGTTGTCTTACCACTAAAATTAAGATGATTACTTACCTGATCTTTTACCATTGAGACTAAAGATTATTTCTCACCTGATCTCTTATCACTATATAATTAAGATGATTACTTACCTGATGTTCTACCTCTGAAACTAATGATGATTTCTCACCCGATGTTTTTACCATTGAAGCTAAAGATTATTACTCACCTGATGTCTTACTGCTTAAAATAAGATGATTACTTACCTGAGATTTACCTCTACAACTAATTACTTACCTGGATGTCTCTTCCGTATTAATAATTTCTATCAGTCTTTTATTGATCCAACAATATTGTTATAATTAGATTCATGAAAAATGTTATTATTTAATATTATGTGAATAAATTATTCATTTTATTTTTCCAGTAACAAAGTAGCCTTTGCAATTTGCAAGGCATAACTTTGTTACTGGAAATAAAATGAAATCAGTTCTCGCACCTATACAGGAGCGAACACATCAAAAAAAAAAATTTACTCTAAGAGAAGAATATACTATACCCTCCTCTAGACCATCACCAAAACTAATGAACGAATATACGAACAACAAAGACTCACATACATATTTAGGAGTTACGCTAGACAAAAAACTATCTTTCTGTAGTAACTAAACTCAGATCGCGAAGATCACAATTACAATGGTTAATTAATAAGAACAGTATGCTCCCAATTATAACTAAAACACTGCTTTACAACCAGCTTATAGCCCCAGTATGGCAATATGCTCTCCCAGTATGGGGTGCACTTACAAGTGATACCCAATTTAATAAAATTACAACATTTCAA
>JAWNNV010000580.1:22500-55861 GCA_035044485.1 Scaptomyza reducta
TTACCTCTTAAATACTTACCACCACATAAAACGCTATCTAAATACCTACCCCTATCACAATTAAACACTTACCTCTCAACATAAAAACTTAATTTAAATTAACTACTTACCAATAACCAAAATACAATTTAAAATACTTACCTCTATAAATAACCACACTATAAATAAACTTACCATCACTCACATATATATATAAAACATAACAAATAAACTCAATCATAACTTACTAAACAAACTAACACCTCTGCTTTCAGAGGACCTATGTTAATGATGATAACAAGAGACTGAAAATTACTGCTAACTATGCAATTGGTCTTCGTTAACTGAAAACATCAGGTCCAAGAGATGACTGAAGAACTAAAACTATTCCCATTTCAACCCCTTACCCAACCCCCGCTAATCATAAACTACACTAATTCCTTGAATTACTACCTAAAACCTACCAATCTAATGTCAACAATAATTTCTTATCTACAGCCAAGTAGCGTACAGGCAATAGATGGGCACCACCCAGATTGAAAAATAGATGGGAACCAAACAGGCCTGGACCAAATGATACAGGGCTCTAGCCATCTCCGCTACCAGCGCAAGAGCAGACATAGAAGACGCATCCTCATGAAAAACTTACACCGAACAGCTATATTCGCAACCAGTCCATCCAATCGTTCTTGTGTTAAATATACTTACTTTTCATTTATCCAAGCAGCGTACAGACGGGTAAAAGACTCAAAAAACTAAGTAGCGAGCGGTCCAGGACTGAGGATCGCTCAAAACCACATTGGAGTGTGGATTGGAGCCAAAGGGACGTAACCACAACCTATGGGCATAGACCGGGCGAGACAGGGCTCTGGGAGTCTCCGATACCAGAACAAGCAGACGACCGCCACCGTCGATAGCTGAAATAACTCATTTTGTCCACTTCGATTCTTCTTGTACCCTACTGAAACTGAAGTTTAAAATTTAAAAAATAAAATTAAAATTGAAATTGGAATTAAAATTGAAATTAAAATTAAAATTGGAATTAAAATTAAAATTGAAACTAAAATTAAAATTAAAATTAAAATTAAAATTAAAATTAAAATTAATGTAAACTAAATTAGAATCTTATAACGAATAAAAGACACCTCCCTAACATTTAAAAAAAAAAAAAAAAAAAAAAAAAAAAAATACTTACCACCACAAACGTTATCTAAATACCTACCCCTATCACAAATAAACACTTACCTCTTAAATACTTACCACCACATAAAACGCTATCTAAATACCTATCCCTATCACAAACAAACACTTACCTCTTAACATAAAAACTGAATTCAATTTAATCACTTACCAATAACCAAAAAACTATTTAAAAACTTACCTTTATAAATTAACCTACCATCACTTACATATAAAACATAACAAATAAACCCAATCATAACATACTAAACAAACCAACGCCTCTACTTTCAGAGGACCTATGTTAATGATGATAACTAGAGACTGAAAATTACTGCTAACTATGCAACTGGTCTTCGTTAACTGAAAACATTAGGCCCAAGAGATGATTGAGAAACTAAAAATATTCCCATTCCAACCCTCTACCCACCCCCCGCTAATCATAAACTACACTAATTCCTACATTACTACCTAAAGCCAGCCAATCTGGTCCCAGCAACAAGTTCCTATCTACAGCCAAGCAGCGTACAGACGGGCAAATGACCCAAAAAGCCAAGCAGCGTTGCGGGCAAGTGGGCGATCCAGGGCTGAGGATCGCTCAATTGCCACATTGGAGTGTGGATTGGAGCCAAAGGGACGTAACCTATGGGCCTGGACCGGGCGATGCGGGGCTCTGGCAGTCCACCGATACCAGAACAAGCGGTCGTCCGCCACCGTTGTTAGCTGAAATAACTCATCTTGTCTATCTCATTTCTTCTTGTACCTACTGAATTTGAAGTTTAAAATTTAAAAATTTAAAAATAAAGTTAAAATTGAAATTAAAATTGGAATTAAAACTAAAATTAAACTTAAATTAAATCAAAATTAAAATTAAAATTAATGTAAAATAAATTAGAATCTTATAAAAATCATAATCATAAATAATTTCTTTCCTCTTAACACTAAAATCTAAAATTTAATTACTTAATAAATAAATATTTATAAAAAATAAAAAAAAAAAAAAAAAAAAAATAAATAAATAAAAAATAAAAAATCTTTAACTGAAATTGTTTTGCGGGGTTCTCTTTGCTTGATGGTGACTCAGTCTGTTTTCATGTAAGAAGACTAACGGATACTGTTCATCAGAACAATTCCTATTATTAACAGCTAATAATGAATTAACTCTTAAAACCAAACCAGCCTTCCAAATAATAATGCCTTGATGAAATTGACAGTTATTTCTTTTCATCAGGATTCCTACAACTAACTAAAAATAACTAATACTATGATGAAGTCAAGTTAGTCTGACTCCACCATATAATATAATAAAATATAATACAAAACTACTTACCACTAAATAAAACACTGCCTAATTCCTACCTCTCTCGTAAAATAACCCACTACAAATAAACACTTCTCACACACACACAAATACACACCTCAACTGTCAAACCATCTAGAAAATCCTAAACCTAAAAACTACTACCTAAACTAAACTTTTCAATTGTTCTGCGGAGTTCTCTTTAGTTGGTGGTAATTCAGTCTGTTTCACGCACAAAGACTAATAGATATCGCTCAACAGAACAACTCCTATCATTAACAACAAACCAACTTTCCAAATAATAATGTTTTAATGAAACTGATAGTTATTTCTTTTCATTGAAACAACTAATACTATGATGAAGTCAAGTTAGTCTGACTCCACCATATAATATAATAAAATATAATACAAAACTACTTACCACTAAATAAAACACTGCCTAATTCCTACCTCTCTCGTAAAATAACCCACTACAAATAAACACTTCTCACACACACACAAATACACACCTCAACTGTCAAACCATCTAGAAAATCCTAAACCTAAAAACTACAACCTAAACTAAACTTTTCAATTGTTCTGCGGAGTTCTCTTTAGTTGGTGGTAATTCAGTCTGTTTCACGCACCGCACAAAGACTAATAGATATCGCTCAACAGAACAACTCCTATCATTAACAACAAATCAACTTTCCAAATAATAATGTTTTAATGAAACTGATAGTTATTTCTTTTCATTGAAACAACTAATACTATAATGAAGTCAAGTTAGTCTGACTCCTTCATACAATATAACAAAAAAAAAAAAAAAAATTACTTACCACTAAATAAAACACTATTTAAACACTTACCTCTATGAGAGAAAAAAAAAAAAAAAAAAAAAAATACGCATTAAATTTTGTTCACTATAAATACACACCTCAGCTAGAAAAAAAAAAAAAAAAAAAAAAAAAAAAACACAAACACAACACACACACTCACTACAAACACACATCTCGGCTGTCAAGCCATCTAAAAAAATCCTAAACCTAAAAACTACAACCTAAACTAAACTTTTCAATTGTTCTGCGGAGTTCTCTTTAGTTGGTGGTAATTCAGCCTGTTTCACGCACAAAGACTAATAGATATCGCTCAACAGAACAACTCTATCATTAACAATTAATAACAAATCAACTTTCAAAATAATAACGTTTTAATGAAACTGATAGTTATTTCTTTTCATTGAAACAACTAATAACTATAATAAAGTCAAGTTAGTCTGACTCCTTCATACAATATAATAAATAACTACTTACCACTAAATAAAACACTACCTAAACATCTACCACTACACGAAAAAAAAAAAAAAAAAAAAAAAAAAATAAATACATAAATATATAAAAACCACACACACACACATACACACACATACAACTTTGCCAAAAAAAAAAAAAAAAAAAAAAAAATTAATTTTTGTTCACTATAAATACACACCTGCAAGAAAAAAAAAAAAAAAAAAAAAAAAAAAACTACACACACTCAACTAACTACAATCTAAAACCTAAATTAAATTCGGGCTGTTCTGCAGGGTTCTCTTTAGTTGGTGGTAATTCAGTCTGTTTCACGCACAAAGACTAATAGATATCGCTCTGTAGAACATGCCTGAATTACTAATAATAATAAAACAAATACTTCAGTATATGTGTATGCCGGGCCCCTCTTTTGAGAACTCGGCGCTGTGAAGGAGTCCTTCTGACTGGTTCACAGAACCTACACACACACTGACTGCTCAGCCAATACAGAGCCAAACTTCCTTCTGGAATTACAGAAGTGAACAAATTTGTTCACTCAGAACCCATTATCCCACATGGTCCACCCCCAGTGGCAACCGTGGGAGCTGACTCCTTACCTCTTACGCCTCGGGATATCACCTTGTGTTATCCATGCGTAAGCCGAGGTATAGAAGAGTCAACCTGGTACACTAGGCTTAGCAATAGGCGGCCTAGCGGAAATGAAAAAAAAAATGAAAAAAAAAAAAAAAAACCAAGTAAAGACTAAAGAGCACAGAAAATTTTTCTACTTAATTGACCTAACCATAATATAAAACACCAAAACAACAAACATTTAAAAATTCTACCTACAGCAAAAGAAAATAATCTACAAAATCTTAAAAAATAAATAAAAATAAAATAAAATAAAATAAAAATTTAAAATATAACAAACCAAAATGCCACACTAACACGTAAAATAAAGCTAATAAAGAAAAAAGAAAGAACCAACCAACAAAGCATTTTTAAACCATCAAGAGACGCACATCCTGAGAGGAAACTAACGACCCTACAAGCAAAAATACTTGCAGACATCAAAGAGCAAACCAACCTAGCAAAAAACCTAGCTACAAACCAAATCCAAAATCAAAGAATCGCAACTCCAGTCACTAGATGCCCGGCCACACTAGGACTAATAAACAATGAATCTGACACAGATTCGGATAAATCAAAAAGAACAGAAGCAAAAGAGAGTCTACGGTTAATAATAGCAGATATAGAAAACGCCAATTCCATTATCGAAAAAGTGGCTGCACAGCTCGGTGACAGTGCATTCACCACAACCGTAACCCCAGACAACGGACTGTGTCTGCAATGCGAGGATATGCAAAAGCAAGATGCCCTTATCAAATTGCTCGACAGCCTAAAAATTAAATTCCACACGCAACTCAAGGTCGGAGTTAGATACCGAGTAGTAATCAAAGGTCTACACTATACAGTACCAAAGGAATGGATTTCAAATCAACTAGCCCAACTAGGACACACAACGTGCTTTGTGAGCAATATCATAGGAAAATTTTCAAACCGACCCACTAGTTCATTTAAAATAGATCTAATACCACAACCAAACAATGAGAAAATCCTTGAAATAAACAGGATAGGTACCTACAAGGTTAAAATAGAAAAACCAGCTCCCCAAAACCATATCTATCAATGCCACAAATGCCAAAAATTCGACCACCTTTACGAAGACTGCCCAAGTAATACGTATATCTGTTTCAAATGCGCCGGGCCTCATAATTCCAAATTATGCACAAAGCCAAGATCAGTAGACGGAAAATGTATAAACTGCAAAGGGAATCATGTAGCAATTTTCAAAGGATGCCCAACATACAGAGAAGCAGCGTACAGACAAGCAAACAACCCAAAGCTGAGGATCTCCCAAATCCCAGACTGGAACATGGATGAGGAATCACAGGACTGAATGATACAGGGCTCTAGGAATTTCCGCTTGTCCACCACCATTAACTATCAGAATACTTTATTTATTTTTATTTATCTCAATTCTATTTACTTAATTTTATTTTACTCAATTTTATTTATTTATTTTTTCCTATGCCCCAATAAAACTTAAACTTATTATAAAAAAAAAAAAAAAAAAAAAAAAAAAATAATAATAATAATAAGAATAAGAATAATAATAATAATAATAATAATATTAAATTCATTACTTACCACCACACAAAATGCTATCTAAACACCTACCCCTATCACAAATAAACACTTACCTCTTAAATACTTACCACCACATAAAACGCTATCTAAATACCTACCCCTATCACAATTAAACACTTACCTCTCAACATAAAAACTTAATTTAAATTAACTACTTACCAATAACCAAAACACAATTTAAAATACTTACCTCTATAAATAACCACACTATAAATAAACTTACCATCACTCACATATATATATAAAACATAACAAATAAACTCAATCATAACTTACTAAACAAACTAACACCTCTGCTTTCAGAGGACCTATGTTAATGATGATAACAAGAGACTGAAAATTACTGCTAACTATGCAATTGGTCTTCGTTAACTGAAAACATCAGGTCCAAGAGATGACTGAAGAACTAAAACTATTCCCATTTCAACCCCTTACCCAACCCCCGCTAATCATAAACTACACTAATTCCTTGAATTACTACCTAAAACCTACCAATCTAATGTCAACAATAATTTCTTATCTACAGCCAAGTAGCGTACAGGCAATAGATGGGCACCACCCAGATTGAAAAATAGATGGGAACCAAACAGGCCTGGACCAAATGATACAGGGCTCTAGCCATCTCCGCTACCAGCGCAAGAGCAGACATAGAAGACGCATCCTCATGAAAAACTTACACCGAACAGCTATATTTGCAACCAGTCCATCCAATCGTTCTCGTGTTAAATATACTTACTTTTCATTTATCCAAGCAGCGTACAGACGGGTAAAAGACTCAAAAAACTAAGTAGCGAGCGGTCCAGGGCTGAGGATCGCTCAAAACCACATTGGAGTGTGGATTGGAGCCAAAGGGACGTAACCACAACCTATGGGCATAGACCGGGCGAGACAGGGCTCTGGGAGTCTCCGATACCAGAACAAGCAGACGTCCGCCACCGTCGATAGCTGAAATAACTCATTTTGTCCACTTCGATTCTTCTTGTACCCTACTGAAACTGAAGTTTAAAATTTAAAAAATAAAATTAAAATTGAAATTGGAATTAAAATTGAAATTAAAATTAAAATTGGAATTAAAATTAAAATTGAAACTAAAATTAAAATTAAAATTAAAATTAAAATTAAATTAAAATTAATGTAAACTAAATTAGAATCTTATAACGAATAAAAGACACCTCCCTAACATTTAAAAAAAAAAAAAAAAAAAAAAAAATACTTACCACCACAAACGTTATCTAAATACCTACCCCTATCACAAATAAACACTTACCTCTTAAATACTTACCACCACATAAAACGCTATCTAAATACCTATCCCTATCACAAACAAACACTTACCTCTTAACATAAAAACTGAATTCAATTTAATCACTTACCAATAACCAAAAAACTATTTAAAAACTTACCTTTATAAATTAACCTACCATCACTTACATATAAAACATAACAAATAAACCCAATCATAACATACTAAACAAACCAACGCCTCTACTTTCAGAGGACCTATGTTAATGATGATAACTAGAGACTGAAAATTACTGCTAACTATGCAACTGGTCTTCGTTAACTGAAAACATTAGGCCCAAGAGATGATTGAGAAACTAAAAATATTCCCATTCCAACCCTCTACCCACCCCCCGCTAATCATAAACTACACTAATTCCTACATTACTACCTAAAGCCAGCCAATCTGGTCCCAGCAACAAGTTCCTATCTACAGCCAAGCAGCGTACAGACGGGCAAATGACCCAAAAAGCCAAGCAGCGTTGCGGGCAAGTGGGCGATCCAGGGCTGAGGATCGCTCAATTGCCACATTGGAGTGTGGATTGGAGCCAAAGGGGCGTAACCTATGGGCCTGGACCGGGCGATGCGGGGCTCTGGCAGTCCACCGATACCAGAACAAGCGGTCGTCCGCCACCGTTGTTAGCTGAAATAACTCATCTTGTCTATCTCATTTCTTCTTGTACCTACTGAATTTGAAGTTTAAAATTTAAAAATTTAAAAATAAAGTTAAAATTGAAATTAAAATTGGAATTAAAATTAAAATTAAACTTAAATTAAATCAAAATTAAAATTAAAATTAATGTAAAATAAATTAGAATCTTATAAAAATCATAATCATAAATAATTTCTTTCCTCTTAACACTAAAATCTAAAATTTAATTACTTAATAAATAAATATTTATAAAAAATAAAAAAAAAAAAAAAAAAAAAAAAAAAAAAAAAAAAAAAAAATAAATAAATAAAAAATAAAAAATCTTTAACTGAAATTGTTTTGCGGGGTTCTCTTTGCTTGATGGTGACTCAGTCTGTTTTCATGTAAGAAGACTAACGGATACTGTTCATCAGAACAATTCCTATTATTAACAGCTAATAATGAATTAACTCTTAAAACCAAACCAGCCTTCCAAATAATAATGCCTTGATGAAATTGACAGTTATTTCTTTTCATCAGGATTCCTACAACTAACTAAAAATAACTAATACTATGATGAAGTCAAGTTAGTCTGACTCCACCATATAATATAATAAAATATAATACAAAACTACTTACCACTAAATAAAACACTGCCTAATTCCTACCTCTCTCGTAAAATAACCCACTACAAATAAACACTTCTCACACACACACAAATACACACCTCAACTGTCAAACCATCTAGAAAATCCTAAACCTAAAAACTACAACCTAAACTAAACTTTTCAATTGTTCTGCGGAGTTCTCTTTAGTTGGTGGTAATTCAGTCTGTTTCACGCACAAAGACTAATAGATATCGCTCAACAGAACAACTCCTATCATTAACAACAAATCAACTTTCCAAATAATAATGTTTTAATGAAACTGATAGTTATTTCTTTTCATTGAAACAACTAATACTATGATGAAGTCAAGTTAGTCTGACTCCACCATATAATATAATAAAATATAATACAAAACTACTTACCACTAAATAAAACACTGCCTAATTCCTACCTCTCTCGTAAAATAACCCACTACAAATAAACACTTCTCACACACACACAAATACACACCTCAACTGTCAAACCATCTAGAAAATCCTAAACCTAAAAACTACAACCTAAACTAAACTTTTCAATTGTTCTGCGGAGTTCTCTTTAGTTGGTGGTAATTCAGTCTGTTTCACGCACAAAGACTAATAGATATCGCTCAACAGAACAACTCCTATCATTAACAACAAATCAACTTTCCAAATAATAATGTTTTAATGAAACTGATAGTTATTTCTTTTCATTGAAACAACTAATACTATAATGAAGTCAAGTTAGTCTGACTCCTTCATACAATATAACAAAAAAAAAAAAAAATTACTTACCACTAAATAAAACACTATTTAAACACTTACCTCTATGAGAGGAAAAAAAAAAAAAAAAAAAAAAAAAAACGCATTAAATTTTGTTCACTATAAATACACACCTCAGCTAGGAAAAAAAAAAAAAAAAAAAAAAAAAAAAAAAAAAAAAAAAAAAAAAAAAAAAAAAAAAAAAAAAAAAAAACACAAACACAACACACACACTCACTACAAACACACATCTCGGCTGTCAAGCCATCTAAAAAATCCTAAACCTAAAAACTACAACCTAAACTAAACTTTTCAATTGTTCTGCGGAGTTCTCTTTAGTTGGTGGTAATTCAGTCTGTTTCACGCACAAAGACTAATAGATATCGCTCAACAGAACAACTATCATTAACAATTAATAACAAATCAACTTTCAAAATAATAACGTTTTAATGAAACTGATAGTTATTTCTTTTCATTGAAACAACTAATACTATAATAAAGTCAAGTTAGTCTGACTCCTTCATACAATATAATAAATAACTACTTACCACTAAATAAAACACTACTTAAACATCTACCACTACACGAAAAAAAAAAAAAAAAAAAAAAAAAAAAAAAAAAAAAAATACATAAATATATAAAAACCACACACACACACACACACACATACAATATACTAAAATACCATGCGAAAAAACACACACAACAACACAACAAAACAAAAAACTTTGCCAAAAAAAAAAATTAATTTCGTTCACTATAAATACACACCTGCAAGAAAAAAAAAAAAAAAAACAAATACACACACTCAACTAACTACAATCTAAAACCTAAATTAAATTCGGGCTGTTCTGCAGGGTTCTCTTTAGTTGGTGGTAATTCAGTCTGTTTCACGCACAAAGACTAATAGATATCGCTCTGTAGAACATGCCTGAATTACTAATAATAATAAAACAAATACTTCAGTATATGTGTATGCCGGGCCCCTCTTTTGAGAACTCGGCACTGTGAAGGAGTCCTTCTGACTGGTTCACAGAACCTACACACACACTGACTGCTCAGCCAATACAGAGCCAAACTTCCTTCTGGAATTACAGAAGTGAACAAATTTGTTCACTCAGAACCCATTATCCCACATGGTCCACCCCCAGTGGCAACCGTGGGAGCTGACTCCTTACCTCTTACGCCTCGGGATATCACCTTGTGTTATCCATGCGTAAGCCGAGGTATAGAAGAGTCAACCTGGTACACTAGGCTTAGCAAATCCCAGCGGAACATGAAGAACACAAGACGAAGAAAGGACTAGGAATTTCCGCTTGTCCACCACCATTAACTATCAAAATACTTTATTTATTTTTATTTATTCAATTCTATTTACTTAATGTTATTTTACTCAATTTTGTTTATTTATTTTTTCCTATGCCCCATTAAAACTTAAACTTATTATAAAAAAAAAAAAAAAAAAAAAAAAAAAAATAAGAATAAGAATAAAATAAGTAATAATAATAATGATAATATTAAATTCATTACTTACCACCACACAAAATGCTATCTAAACACCTACCCCTATCACAAATAAACACTTACCTCTTAAATACTTACCACCACATAAAACGCTATCTAAATACCTACCCCTATCACAATTAAACACTTACCTCTCAACATAAAAACTTAATTTAAATTAACTACTTACCAATAACCAAAATACAATTTAAAATACTTACCTCTATAAATAACCACACTATAAATAAACTTACCATCACTCACATATATATATAAAACATAACAAATAAACTCAATCATAACTTACTAAACAAACTAACACCTCTGCTTTCAGAGGACCTATGTTAATGATGATAACAAGAGACTGAAAATTACTGCTAACTATGCAATTGGTCTTCGTTAACTGAAAACATCAGGTCCAAGAGATGACTGAAGAACTAAAACTATTCCCATTTCAACCCCCTACCCAACCCCCGCTAATCATAAACTACACTAATTCCTTGAATTACTACCTAAAACCTACCAATCTAATGTCAACAATAATTTCTTATCTACAGCCAAGTAGCGTACAGGCAATAGATGGGCACCACCCAGATTGAAAAATAGATGGGAACCAAACAGGCCTGGACCAAATGATACAGGGCTCTAGCCATCTCCGCTACCAGCGCAAGAGCAGACATAGAAGACGCATCCTCATGAAAAACTTACACCGAACAGCTATATTTGCAACCAGTCCATCCAATCGTTCTTGTGTTAAATATACTTACTTTTCATTTATCCAAGCAGCGTACAGACGGGTAAAAGACTCAAAAAACTAAGTAGCGAGCGGTCCAGGACTGAGGATCGCTCAAAACCACATTGGAGTGTGGATTGGAGCCAAAGGGACGTAACCACAACCTATGGGCATAGACCGGGCGAGACAGGGCTCTGGGAGTCTCCGATACCAGAACAAGCAGACGACCGCCACCGTCGATAGCTGAAATAACTCATTTTGTCCACTTCGATTCTTCTTGTACCCTACTGAAACTGAAGTTTAAAATTTAAAAAATAAAATTAAAATTGAAATTGGAATTAAAATTGAAATTAAAATTAAAATTGGAATTAAAATTAAAATTGAAACTAAAATTAAAATTAAAATTAAAATTAAAATTAAAATTAATGTAAACTAAATTAGAATCTTATAACGAATAAAAGACACCTCCCTAACATTTAAAAAAAAAAAAAAAAAAAAAAAAAAATACTTACCACCACAAACGTTATCTAAATACCTACCCCTATCACAAATAAACACTTACCTCTTAAATACTTACCACCACATAAAACGCTATCTAAATACCTATCCCTATCACAAACAAACACTTACCTCTTAACATAAAAACTGAATTCAATTTAATCACTTACCAATAACCAAAAAACTATTTAAAAACTTACCTTTATAAATTAACCTACCATCACTTACATATAAAACATAACAAATAAACCCAATCATAACATACTAAACAAACCAACACCTCTACTTTCAGAGGACCTATGTTAATGATGATAACTAGAGACTGAAAATTACTGCTAACTATGCAACTGGTCTTCGTTAACTGAAAACATTAGGCCCAAGAGATGATTGAGAAACTAAAAATATTCCCATTCCAACCCTCTACCCACCCCCCGCTAATCATAAACTACACTAATTCCTACATTACTACCTAAAGCCAGCCAATCTGGTCCCAGCAACAAGTTCCTATCTACAGCCAAGCAGCGTACAGACGGGCAAATGACCCAAAAAGCCAAGCAGCGTTGCGGGCAAGTGGGCGATCCAGGGCTGAGGATCGCTCAATTGCCACATTGGAGTGTGGATTGGAGCCAAAGGGGCGTAACCTATGGGCCTGGACCGGGCGATGCGGGGCTCTGGCAGTCCACCGATACCAGAACAAGCGGTCGTCCGCCACCGTTGTTAGCTGAAATAACTCATCTTGTCTATCTCATTTCTTCTTGTACCTACTGAATTTGAAGTTTAAAATTTAAAAATTTAAAAATAAAGTTAAAATTGAAATTAAAATTGGAATTAAAATTAAAATTAAACTTAAATTAAATCAAAATTAAAATTAAAATTAATGTAAAATAAATTAGAATCTTATAAAAATCATAATCATAAATAATTTCTTTCCTCTTAACACTAAAATCTAAAATTTAATTACTTAATAAATAAATATTTAAATAAAAAAAAAAAAAAAAAAAAAAATAAAAAATAAAAAATCTTTAACTGAAATTGTTTTGCGGGGTTCTCTTTGCTTGATGGTGACTCAGTCTGTTTTCATGTAAGAAGACTAACGGATACTGTTCATCAGAACAATTCCTATTATTAACAGCTAATAATGAATTAACTCTTAAAACCAAACCAGCCTTCCAAATAATAATGCCTTGATGAAATTGACAGTTATTTCTTTTCATCAGGATTCCTACAACTAACTAAAAATAACTAATACTATGATGAAGTCAAGTTAGTCTGACTCCACCATATAATATAATAAAATATAATACAAAACTACTTACCACTAAATAAAACACTGCCTAATTCCTACCTCTCTCGTAAAATAACCCACTACAAATAAACACTTCTCACACACACACAAATACACACCTCAACTGTCAAACCATCTAGAAAATCCTAAACCTAAAAACTACAACCTAAACTAAACTTTTCAATTGTTCTGCGGAGTTCTCTTTAGTTGGTGGTAATTCAGTCTGTTTCACGCACAAAGACTAATAGATATCGCTCAACAGAACAACTCCTATCATTAACAACAAATCAACTTTCCAAATAATAATGTTTTAATGAAACTGATAGTTATTTCTTTTCATTGAAACAACTAATACTATAATGAAGTCAAGTTAGTCTGACTCCTTCATACAATATAACAAAAAAAAAAAAAAAAAATTACTTACCACTAAATAAAACACTATTTAAACACTTACCTCTATGAGAGAAAAAAAAAAAAAAAAAAAAAACAAATACGCATTAAATTTTGTTCACTATAAATACACACCTCAGCTAGAAAAAAAAAAAATAAATAAAATAAAAAAAAAAAAAAAAAAAAAAAAAAAAAAAAAAAAAAACACAAACACAACACACACACTCACTACAAACACACATCTCGGCTGTCAAGCCATCTAAAAAATCCTAAACCTAAAAACTACAACCTAAACTAAACTTTTCAATTGTTCTGCGGAGTTCTCTTTAGTTGGTGGTAATTCAGTCTGTTTCACGCACAAAGACTAATAGATATCGCTCAACAGAACAACTATCATTAACAATTAATAACAAATCAACTTTCAAAATAATAACGTTTTAATGAAACTGATAGTTATTTCTTTTCATTGAAACAACTAATACTATAATAAAGTCAAGTTAGTCTGACTCCTTCATACAATATAATAAATAACTACTTACCACTAAATAAAACACTACTTAAACATCTACCACTACACGAAAAAAAAAAAAAAAAAAAAAAAAATACATAAATATATAAAAACCACACACACACACACACACACATACAACTTTGCCAAAAAAAAAAAAAAAAAAAAAATTAATTTTTGTTCACTATAAATACACACCTGCAAGAAAAAAAAAAAAAAAAAAAAATACACACACTCAACTAACTACAATCTAAAACCTAAATTAAATTCGGGCTGTTCTGCAGGGTTCTCTTTAGTTGGTGGTAATTCAGTCTGTTTCACGCACAAAGACTAATAGATATCGCTCTGTAGAACATGCCTGAATTACTAATAATAATAAAACAAATACTTCAGTATATGTGTATGCCGAGCCCCTCTTTTGAGAACTCGGCGCTGTGAAGGAGTCCTTCTGACTGGTTCACAGAATCTACACACACACTGACTGCTCAGCCAATACAGAGCCAAACTTCCTTCTGGAATTACAGAAGTGAACAAATTTGTTCACTCAGAACCCATTATCCCACATGGTCCACCCCCAGTGGCAACCGTGGGAGCTGACTCCTTACCTCTTACGCCTCGGGATATCACCTTGTGTTATCCATGCGTAAGCCGAGGTATAGAAGAGTCAACCTGGTACACTAGGCTTAGCAATAGGCGGCCTAGCGGAAATGAAAAAAAAAAAAAAAAAAAAAAAAAAGCAGCAATACTGAGTGCAAATTTTATATTTGCATGCCATCTGCAATTGCAGCCTGCAACCCATAGAGCAGCCACAAATCTGTTTATATATTTCTAGCACAAACGTTTTCCAGCATAAACGTTCTACGCAATTAACCACTAAACTAAAATCAGCTTTGGCTGACCAGCACCAGCGTTTACATCACAGCAACTCACCTTAACACATCCCTCACGGCTTATACAATCGTCGTTGAATCCATTCATGGCACCTTGTGTGATCCAGCGTCTTCCAGCGTTTTCCAGCAGTACAACTAACGCGGTACTTGTGCATTAACTGTTCAGACTACAACGTGAAGAACAGCCACTAATCAGGATGATCTAGCAACAGCTCCAGCTCCATACAAATTGCAGTCCACAAACCTGCAAATCAAAATTCTGTTTATATATTTCCAGCACACACGTTTAGCACGCATACAAATTGCAAAACTAGAATCAGCCCTGGGCTGACCAGCACCAGCGCTTAAAACTACAGCAACTCACCTGACTACATCCCCATGGTCCATACAGTCGTCATCCAAATTCCATTATGGCCACCCTGTGTGATCTAGCGGCGTTTCCAGTCATCCATCCTCACTGCGTCTTTCACAGTTTTCCCGCAACGCACGTAACGATGTGCGCCTTAGCTGCCCAAGAAAACGCAGCAACACTGAGTGCAAATTGAGATTTGCATGCCATCTTCCACACCAGCAGCAACCCAGAAAGCATCTTAAAAACTGCACAATTAAAATCCATCATTATTAATTGTTCACCATAACCAATTCACATGCTTGTTTACCTTTTTGCCACTGCCCGTATTGTGTGACCAGACAGCAGATACAATCAAATTGCCAACTACAGCTGATACAACGTTTACCAAACACATGTAGCAATTAACTAGCCAGTGACAGCTGATGCATAGCTGCTTACCTCTGCCTGATACGGCACCGTTTATCAAATTCAAACTTTTATTATTAATAAGTTTATTCTAACAACGATATTAACGTTTACCTTAATGCTAAATAATAATGTTTTATGTTTACGCAAATTCTGCTGTTGTGTTGTGATGTTCTACACGCACACAGCTTTTAATTTAATTAATTTTAATTTATTTATATACAACAACCCTAGGTCCATAACTATTCACATGATGTTGCTATTTATAAAGTAATGAGTTGAATAAAAACGGCGCATCAGTCGATGTTAGCCTCCATTGTGCAACACGCACCCACACCAAAAAATGGATACTGATGTGAGCATAAGTGAGGCTGAAATCGACGTCACATCTGTTGCGTTAACACAGCAACAACAGTTCAAGAATGTACAATTAAGCGCCAAAATACCTTCGATCTTCTTGCCAACTGTCGATGAGATCCAACCCATCATCGACCAGATCAGTCTTATTGCGGCTGCAAATAAATTTTCCATTAAATGTCTGCAGGGGGGTGGACTTAGAATTCAGTGTAGTGACCTGGCTACATACAACTCCATTCTTGATCACCTTAGAAGAGATGGCACTCAACTCCATACACACCAACTGAGAGCTGAGCGCGGGTATCGGATAGTAATACGTAATCTCCACTGCTCCACCCCAACTGACCTAGTTCGCTCACAACTAGGACAGCTGGGATTTGTCACTCGTTACATTAGCGGAATGAAGCATCGTTTCTCTGGTAAGCCAATCAATATGTTTGAAGTAGAACTTGTGCCCAAACTGGACGGCACAAACGGAAAACGTTTTAAAGATAACACAACTTGGTGGCCAAGATGTGGCGATTGAGAGGCAAATGCGGAAACTGGATCCCGTCCAGTGCCATAGATGTCAGGCCTTTGGCCACACCAAGAACTATTGCCGTAGACCTTTTGTCTGCCTAAAGTGTGCAGGCAGCCATGCCACTTACCACCTGTGCTAAACCCAGGACCACAAAAGCCACCTGGTGCAAACTGCAAAGGTGAGCATATTGCCAGTTACAAGGGTTGCCCTTCATACAAATATGAAAGGGAAACCAAAAAACAGCAACAATCTCGGCCAGTAACTCAACAACAACAACAGCAATCTTACGTGAAGCAAAGCAACAACAACATACAGCCTAATTCCAGTCAAAAAAGTCCCCAGCTTGAGCAGCAACAAAAAGAACAACATAACCAGCAACAACAGCGTTTTCAACGCACCCCTAGCACAAGTCAACAACAACAATCTTTGCCCGTAAATAAACAACAACATCAGAGATCCAATACAATGCAAAACAACCATAACGCCCAGCTAACGTATAGTCAAGTAACGCGAGGAAACAACCTTCATTCACAAGTTCGTAATCCAGCTGCCACCCACCTTGATAACTTCCAGAAACGCCTACAGCTCGAGCAGCAGCAATTACAACACATCCAACAACAGCATCAGCAGCCACTCCAGAACACACCTAGCACTAAGCAACAAACGTCCCTCCCGACACATCAACACCCCCAATAACCCGCAGCAACAACGTTTTCCAATACAGATCCAGCATGAGTCCAAAATAGGTAGTCAACTTGAACATACCCTGCAACAAGCCACACTCATGATGGATAAGATGAGCAGCATAATGGAACTGCTTATAAATCTTCTGCAAACACTAGTTTCTAACAAAATAACTAGCCACTAATTACAACAATGAAACGGCTAACAAATAACATTCCTAATGTTTACCAACAGCAATATAGCAACTCGTTTAAAACTGCTTATTCAAATGCCAACGGAGTGCATAACAAACTCCTTAATCTAATTATCCTAACATCAACGTAATGCGTTTGGATACAACTTATATGCTAACAAGCGCTCATTATGCCATAACAATGGCAATATCAATTTATACATACCTATCTGTTTTACATTGGACGCTTTGAAAACTTCTAATAAGTGGAACTTATATATACATACATTCTACAATGCGTATTATACAAGGAGATACTCAGCATGCTCTCTTGTTTTCAATAACATAACATTCGTCATATGACGTTATAAAATTTACGTACAAAGTCGTCACATATAATTTAAAATATAACCCATATACATTGGGCTTCGATTTACACTGCTACATTAATCGCAAACAGCGTTTTCCGGAACAACTGGTGTATACTGCATCGGTTTCCTATATTAGCGATAGAACACTGTATGCAGAATCTATGATTTAAAATCTGCAACTACAGCGCATGATGCAGCCAGGGTGATGGCCATCCAGTCCAGGAACACACTCTTCGCCACACGTGCGCCTTAGCAGCTCATGGAAAGCAGCAACACCGAGTGCAAATTTTATATTTGCATGCCATCTGCAACTGCAGCCTGCTACCCATAGAGCAGCCACAAATCCGGAGTATTCAGCTACGGCCTCAGCTCCATCTACTTGCAGTCCACAATCTGCAAATTTAAAAATCTGTTTATATATTTCCAGCACAAACGTTTTCCAGCATAAACGTTTAGCACGCAATTAACCACAAAACTAGAATCAGCCTTGGGCTGACCAGCGCCAGCGTTTACACCACAGCAACTCACCTGAACACATCCCTCACGGCTCCATACAATCGTTGTCGAAATCCACTCATGGCACCTTGTGTGATCCAGCGTTTTCCAGCCTCCAGCGTCTTCTACTTTTCCAGCAAGACGGCCGGCACGGTGCTTGTGACATCAACTGCCCACACCACAACGCGAAGAACAGCCACTAATTATGATGATCCAGCAACAGCTACAGCTCCATATAAATTGCAGTCCACAACCTGCAAATCAAAAATTCTGTTTATATGTTTTCAGCACACACGCCTAGCACGCATAAACCACAAAACTCAAATCAGTCTTGGGCTGACCAGCACCAGCGTTTACAAATACAGCAACTCACCTGACTACATCCCTATGGTCCATACAGTCGTCATCCAAATTCCATTATGGCCACCTTGTGTGATCCAGCGGCGTTCCAGTCATCCATCCTCACTGCGTTTCTCAGAGTTTTTCCCAGCAACGCACTTAACATCGATGTGCGCCTTAGCTGCCCAGGAAAACGCAGCAACACTGAGTGCAAATTGAGATTTGCATGCCATCTTCCACACCAGCCTGCAACCCAGAGAGCATCTTAAAAGCTGCACAATTAAAATCCGTCATCACTAATTAATGTTCACCATAACCAATTCACATGCTTGTTTACCTTTTTGCCACTGCCCGTATTGTGTGACCAGACAGCAGATACAATCAAATTGCCAACCACAGCTGATACAACGTTTACCAAACACATGTAGCAACTAACTAGCCAGTGACAGCTGATGCATAGCTGTTTACCTCTGCCTGATACGGCACCGTTTATCAAATTCAAACTTGTATTATTTATAAGTTTACTCTATCCAATACGTTTAATAACGATATTAATGTTACCTTAATGCTAAATAATAATGTTTACGTTTACGCAAATTCTGCTGTTGTGTTGTGATGTTTTACACACACACAGCTTTTAATTTAACTTACATTTAATTTATTTATATACAACAACCCTAGGTCCATAACTATTCACATGATGTTGCTATCTATAAAGTAATGAGTTGAATAAAAACGGCGCATCAGTCGATGTTAGCCTCCATTGTGCAACACGCACCCACACCAAAACCACACCAAAACCAAAAGAAAGACAATTCAATTTAAAAAGTTATAAACTAAAAGTGAATACCAATTAATTAAACAAATTAATTGTTTAAATGTTTTAATGTGTGTTAACTGTTATGTATCGTTTTACCTTGCGTAAAATGTTATATGTGTGAAAGTACGCGCATATTAATTCTGCAGACGCCCCAGTGCCACACACGTACATACATTATTGTTATTAACTAATGCTATGTGCTGTTTAATGGTCATAAACTTTCGTTTTCACCATGCCAGGAGTGGCACGAAGGGGTAGAAAAATGTCTGATCATCGCCGACTTATGTCGCTCTCGCACTCACAGGCGAAGCTACAAATTCCCGTTCATTGCGGTACTTTGCCGCAGCAAATTAACGCTCAGGAGAAGTTAACTGTTAATGCAGCTGGGCTCTCACCAAAAAGTAAAGAGAGCGCAAAGAAGACGACGGATAGTTCAACGACTCTTGCCACCAACACTTCAACTACCGTTTCCGAAACTCTCACTACAATTAATGCAGCCACTACTACAAGTAAAACTGTTCCCACTTGTACCAATACCACTTCAACTGCCGACGTGCAAGATAAATGCACTGCACAATTGCTCCAAAACTGCAGTAGTCAAAGCGGAGTGTCTCTGAATACGCCTAACACTAATGTTAAGGTTGTTGATTCTGACACATCCTCTGACTGCTCAGCTTACACAGACCTTGACTCTGATATTGCAATTGACAGCCTATCAGATGATCTTGATGCTGATACGTTAAGGGCATTAACTGCAAGCTTGCGCACAGTCCCTGCAAAACTGTCTTTGCGTTTTCCCAAGAAACGTAAATCAAAAATGCCAAAAAACAAACTCAAAAAGTTTGCGCCACTAACTCGGATGGAAGTGAGCCCGGATGAGAATATGGATACTGATGTGAGCATAAGTGAGGCTGAAATCGACGTTACACCTGTTGCCTTAACACAGCAACAACAGTTCAAGAATGTACAATTAAGCGCCAAAATACCTTCGATCTTCTTGCCAACTGTCGATGAGATCCAACCCATCATCGACCAGATCAGTCTTATTGCGGCTGCAAATAAATTTTCCATTAAATGTCTGCAGGGGGGTGGACTTAGAATTCAGTGTAGTGATCTGGCTACATACAACTCCATTCTTGATTACCTTAGAAGAGATGGCACTCAACTCCATACACACCAACTGAGAGCTGAGCGCGGGTATCGGATAGTAATACGTAATCTCCACTGCTCCACCCCAACTGACCTAGTTCGCTCACAACTAGGACAGCTGGGATTTGTCACTCGTTATATTAGCGGAATGAAGCATCGTTTCTCTGGTAAGCCAATTAACATGTTTGAAGTAGAACTTGTGCCTAAACTGGACGGCACAAACGAAAACGTTTTGAAAATAACACAACTTGGTGGCCAAGATGTGGCGATTGAGAGGCAAATGCGGAAACTGGATCCCGTCCAGTGCCATAGATGTCAGGCCTTTGGCCACACCAAGAACTATTGCCGTAGACCTTTTGTCTGCCTAAAGTGTGCAGGCAGCCATGCCACTACCACCTGTGCTAAACCCAGGACCACAAAAGCCACCTGTGCAAATTGCAAAGGTGAGCATATTGCCAGTTACAAGGGTTGCCCTTCATACAAGTATGAAAGGGAAACCAAAAAACAGCAACAATCTCGGCTAGTGACTCAACAGCAACAACTGCAATCTTATGTGAAGCAAAGCAACAACATCATACGACCAACGTACAGTCAAAAAAGTCCCCAGCTTGAGCAGCAACAAAAAGAACAACATAACCAGCAACAACAGCGTTTTCAACGCACCCCTAGCACAACCCAACAACAACAATCTTCGCCTGTAAATAAACAACAACATCAGAGATCCAATACAATGCAAAACAACCTCCACTCACAAGCTCGTAATCCAGCAGCCACCCACCTTGATAACTTCCAGAAACGCCTACAGCTCGAGCAGCAGCAATTACAACACATCCAGCAACAACATCAGCAGCCACTCCAGAACACACCCAGCACTAAGCAACAAAAGTCCCTCCCTACACATCAACACCCCAATAACGCGCAGCAACAATGTTTTCCAATACAGATCCAGTATGAGTCAAAAATAGGCAGTCAACTTGAACATACCCTGCAACAAACCACACTCATGATGGATAAGATGAGCAGCATAATGGAACTGCTTATAAATCTTCTGCAAACATTAACTTCTAACAAAATAACCAACCACTAATTACAACAATGAATCTGCCAACAAATTACATTCCTAATGTTTACCAACAGCAATATAGCAACTCGTTTAAAACTGCTTATTGAAATGCCAACGGAGTGCATAACAAACTCCTTAATCGAATTATCTAAACGTAATGCGTTTAAATACAACTGATATGCTAACAAGCGCTCATTATGCCATAACAATGGCAATATCAACTTCTACATACTTTTTACAGTGGACACTTTGAAAAATTATAATAAGCAAAACTTATATATACATACATTCTATGTACAATGCGTTTTCTACAAGGAGATACTCAGCATGCTCTCTTGTTTTCATTAACACAACACTCGTCACATGACGTTATTAAATTTACGTACAAAATCGTCATATATAATTAAAATATAACCCATATACATTGGGCTTCGATTTACACTGCTACATTAATCGCAAACAGCGTTTACGGAAAACTGGTGTTTACTGCATCGGTTCCCTATACGAGCGATAGCATAACTGTATGCAGAATCATGAGTTAAATCTGCAACTACAGCGCACGATGCAGCCAGGGTGATGGCCATCCAGTCCAGGAACACACTCTTCGCAACACGTGCGCATCAGCAGCTCATGGAAAGCAGCAATACTGAGTGCAAATTTTAGATTTGCATGCCATCTGCAATTGCAGCCTGCAAACCCATTGAGCAGCCACAAATCCGGAGTACTCTGCTATAGCCTCAGCTCCATCTACTTGCAGTCCACAACCTGCAAATTTAAAATTCTTTTATATATTTACAGCAACAACCTTTAGCACGCAATTAACCACAAAACTAAAATCAGCCTTGGGCTGACCAGCACCAGCGTTTACATCACAGCAACTCACCCGAACACATTCCTCACGGCTTATACAATCGTTGTCGAAATCCATTCATGGCACCTTGTGTGGTCCAGCGTTTTCCAGCCTCCAGCGTCTTCCAGCGTTTTCCAGCAATATAACCAACACGGTACTTGTGCATCAACTGCCCAGGCCACAACGTAAAGAACAGCCACTAATTATGATGATCCAGCAACAGCTTCAGCTCCATATAAATTGCAGTCCACAACCTGCAAATCAAAAATTCTGTTTATATGTTTTCAGCACACACGCCTAGCACGCATAAACCACAAAACTCAAATCAGTCTTGGGCTGACCAGCACCAGCGTTTACAAATACAGCAACTCACCTGACTACATCCCTATGGTCCATACAGTCGTCATCCAAATTCCATTATGGCCACCTTGTGTGATCCAGCGGCGTTCCAGTCATCCATCCTCACTGCGTTTTTCAGAGTTTTTTCCCAGCAACGCACTCAACATCGATGTGCGCCTTAGCTGCCCAGGAAAACGCAGCAACACTGAGTGCAAATTGAGATTTGCATCCCATCTTCCACATCATCCTGAAACCCAGAGAGCATCCTAAGAGCTGCACAATTAAAATCCGTCATCACTAATCAATCGTTCACCATAACCAATTCACATGCTTGTTTACCTTTTTGCCACTGCCCGTATTGTGTGACCAGACAACAGATACAATCAAATTGCCTACCACAGCTGATACAACGTTTACCAAACACATGTAGCAATTAACTAGCCAGTGACAGCTGATGCATAGCTGCTTACCTCTGCCTGATACGGCACCGTTTATCAAATTCAAACTTTTATTATTAATAAGTTTATTCTAACAACGATATTAACGTTTACCTTAATGCTAAATAATAATGTTTTATGTTTACGCAAATTCTGCTGTTGTGTTGTGATGTTCTACACACACACAGCTTTTAATTTAATTAATTTTAATTTATTTATATACAACAACCCTAGGTCCATAACTATTCACATGATGTTGCTATTTATAAAGTAATGAGTTGAATAAAAACGGCGCATCAGTCGATGTTAGCCTCCATTGTGCAAACACGCACCCACACCAAAAAACCAAAAACACCAAAAAACCAAAAGAAAGACAATTCAATTTAAAAAGTTATAAACTAAAAGTGAATACCAATTAATTAAACAAATTAATTGTTTAAATGTTTTAATGTGTGTTAACTGTTATGTATCGTTTTACCTTGCGTAAAATGTTATATGTGTGAAAGTACGCGCATATTAATTCTGCAGACGCCCCAGTGCCACACACGTACATACATTATTGTTATTAACTAATGCTATGTGCTGTTTAATGGTCATAAACTTTCGTTTTCACCATGCCAGGAGTGGCACGAAGGGGTAGAAAAATGTCTGATCATCGCCGACTTATGTCGCTCTCGCACTCACAGGCGAAGCTACAAATTCCCGTTCATTGCGGTACTTTGCCGCAGCAAATTAACGCTCAGGAGAAGTTAACTGTTAATGCAGCTGGGCTCTCACCAAAAAGTAAAGAGAGCGCAAAGAAGACGACGGATAGTTCAACGACTCTTGCCACCAACACTTCAACTACCGTTTCCGAAACTCTCACTACAATTAATGCAGCCACTACTACAAGTAAAACTGTTCCCACTTGTACCAATACCACTTCAACTGCCGACGTGCAAGATAAATGCACTGCACAATTGCTCCAAAACTGCAGTAGTCAAAGCGGAGTGTCTCTGAATACGCCTAACACTAATGTTAAGGTTGTTGATTCTGACACATCCTCTGACTGCTCAGCTTACACAGACCTTGACTCTGATATTGCAATTGACAGCCTATCAGATGATCTTGATGCTGATACGTTAAGGGCATTAACTGCAAGCTTGCGCACAGTCCCTGCAAAACTGTCTTTGCGTTTTCCCAAGAAACGTAAATCAAAAATGCCAAAAAACAAACTCAAAAAGTTTGCGCCACTAACTCGGATGGAAGTGAGCCCGGATGAGAATATGGATACTGATGTGAGCATAAGTGAGGCTGAAATCGACGTTACACCTGTTGCCTTAACACAGCAACAACAGTTCAAGAATGTACAATTAAGCGCCAAAATACCTTCGATCTTCTTGCCAACTGTCGATGAGATCCAACCCATCATCGACCAGATCAGTCTTATTGCGGCTGCAAATAAATTTTCCATTAAATGTCTGCAGGGGGGTGGACTTAGAATTCAGTGTAGTGATCTGGCTACATACAACTCCATTCTTGATTACCTTAGAAGAGATGGCACTCAACTCCATACACACCAACTGAGAGCTGAGCGCGGGTATCGGATAGTAATACGTAATCTCCACTGCTCCACCCCAACTGACCTAGTTCGCTCACAACTAGGACAGCTGGGATTTGTCACTCGTTATATTAGCGGAATGAAGCATCGTTTCTCTGGTAAGCCAATTAACATGTTTGAAGTAGAACTTGTGCCTAAACTGGACGGCACAAACGAAAACGTTTTGAAAATAACACAACTTGGTGGCCAAGATGTGGCGATTGAGAGGCAAATGCGGAAACTGGATCCCGTCCAGTGCCATAGATGTCAGGCCTTTGGCCACACCAAGAACTATTGCCGTAGACCTTTTGTCTGCCTAAAGTGTGCAGGCAGCCATGCCACTACCACCTGTGCTAAACCCAGGACCACAAAAGCCACCTGTGCAAATTGCAAAGGTGAGCATATTGCCAGTTACAAGGGTTGCCCTTCATACAAGTATGAAAGGGAAACCAAAAAACAGCAACAATCTCGGCTAGTGACTCAACAGCAACAACTGCAATCTTATGTGAAGCAAAGCAACAACATCATACGACCAACGTACAGTCAAAAAAGTCCCCAGCTTGAGCAGCAACAAAAAGAACAACATAACCAGCAACAACAGCGTTTTCAACGCACCCCTAGCACAACCCAACAACAACAATCTTCGCCTGTAAATAAACAACAACATCAGAGATCCAATACAATGCAAAACAACCTCCACTCACAAGCTCGTAATCCAGCAGCCACCCACCTTGATAACTTCCAGAAACGCCTACAGCTCGAGCAGCAGCAATTACAACACATCCAGCAACAACATCAGCAGCCACTCCAGAACACACCCAGCACTAAGCAACAAAAGTCCCTCCCTACACATCAACACCCCAATAACGCGCAGCAACAATGTTTTCCAATACAGATCCAGTATGAGTCAAAAATAGGCAGTCAACTTGAACATACCCTGCAACAAACCACACTCATGATGGATAAGATGAGCAGCATAATGGAACTGCTTATAAATCTTCTGCAAACATTAACTTCTAACAAAATAACCAACCACTAATTACAACAATGAATCTGCCAACAAATTACATTCCTAATGTTTACCAACAGCAATATAGCAACTCGTTTAAAACTGCTTATTGAAATGCCAACGGAGTGCATAACAAACTCCTTAATCGAATTATCTAAACGTAATGCGTTTAAATACAACTGATATGCTAACAAGCGCTCATTATGCCATAACAATGGCAATATCAACTTCTACATACTTTTTACAGTGGACACTTTGAAAAATTATAATAAGCAAAACTTATATATACATACATTCTATGTACAATGCGTTTTCTACAAGGAGATACTCAGCATGCTCTCTTGTTTTCATTAACACAACACTCGTCACATGACGTTATTAAATTTACGTACAAAATCGTCATATATAATTAAAATATAACCCATATACATTGGGCTTCGATTTACACTGCTACATTAATCGCAAACAGCGTTTACGGAAAACTGGTGTTTACTGCATCGGTTCCCTATACGAGCGATAGCATAACTGTATGCAGAATCATGAGTTAAATCTGCAACTACAGCGCACGATGCAGCCAGGGTGATGGCCATCCAGTCCAGGAACACACTCTTCGCAACACGTGCGCATCAGCAGCTCATGGAAAGCAGCAATACTGAGTGCAAATTTTAGATTTGCATGCCATCTGCAATTGCAGCCTGCAAACCCATTGAGCAGCCACAAATCCGGAGTACTCTGCTATAGCCTCAGCTCCATCTACTTGCAGTCCACAACCTGCAAATTTAAAATTCTTTTATATATTTACAGCAACAACCTTTAGCACGCAATTAACCACAAAACTAAAATCAGCCTTGGGCTGACCAGCACCAGCGTTTACATCACAGCAACTCACCCGAACACATTCCTCACGGCTTATACAATCGTTGTCGAAATCCATTCATGGCACCTTGTGTGGTCCAGCGTTTTCCAGCCTCCAGCGTCTTCCAGCGTTTTCCAGCAATATAACCAACACGGTACTTGTGCATCAACTGCCCAGGCCACAACGTAAAGAACAGCCACTAATTATGATGATCCAGCAACAGCTTCAGCTCCATATAAATTGCAGTCCACAACCTGCAAATCAAAAATTCTGTTTATATGTTTTCAGCACACACGCCTAGCACGCATAAACCACAAAACTCAAATCAGTCTTGGGCTGACCAGCACCAGCGTTTACAAATACAGCAACTCACCTGACTACATCCCTATGGTCCATACAGTCGTCATCCAAATTCCATTATGGCCACCTTGTGTGATCCAGCGGCGTTCCAGTCATCCATCCTCACTGCGTTTTTCAGAGTTTTTTCCCAGCAACGCACTCAACATCGATGTGCGCCTTAGCTGCCCAGGAAAACGCAGCAACACTGAGTGCAAATTGAGATTTGCATCCCATCTTCCACATCATCCTGAAACCCAGAGAGCATCCTAAGAGCTGCACAATTAAAATCCGTCATCACTAATCAATCGTTCACCATAACCAATTCACATGCTTGTTTACCTTTTTGCCACTGCCCGTATTGTGTGACCAGACAACAGATACAATCAAATTGCCTACCACAGCTGATACAACGTTTACCAAACACATGTAGCAATTAACTAGCCAGTGACAGCTGATGCATAGCTGCTTACCTCTGCCTGATACGGCACCGTTTATCAAATTCAAACTTTTATTATTAATAAGTTTATTCTAACAACGATATTAACGTTTACCTTAATGCTAAATAATAATGTTTTATGTTTACGCAAATTCTGCTGTTGTGTTGTGATGTTCTACACACACACAGCTTTTAATTTAATTAATTTTAATTTATTTATATACAACAACCCTAGGTCCATAACTATTCACATGATGTTGCTATTTATAAAGTAATGAGTTGAATAAAAACGGCGCATCAGTCGATGTTAGCCTCCATTGTGCAAACACGCACCCACACCAAAATAAAAACGGCGCATCAGTCGATGTTAGCCTCCATTGTGCAAACACGCACCCACACCAAACACCAAAAACACACCAAAAACACCAAAAACACCAAAAAAACCAAAAAACACACCAAAAACCAAAAAAACCAAAAAAACCCACACCAAAACCAAAACCAAAAAAAAAAACCAAACACCAAAACCAAAAAACTAAATTAATAAAACCAAAAAGAAGAAAAATTTTATAAACTAAAAGTGAATACCAATTGTTTTAACTAATTGTTTAAATGTTTTAATATGTACGTGAACTGTTATGTATCGTTTTACAGCGTGTAAAATGTTATAAGTGTGAACTGACGCGTATATTTAATACTAAACGGCCTCTTGCCATACACGCATACATTCTTTATTAACTAATGCTATGTGCTGTTTAATGGTTCAAAATTGCTTAATTTAACCATGCCAGGAGAGGCAGAAAGGGGTGAAAAAATGACCGATCACCGTCGTATTGTGTCGCTCTCGCTCTCAAAGGCGAAGCGACAAAATCCCGTTCATTGCGGTACACAGCTGCAGCAAGCAAGTGCAACTCAAAAGAAGTTAACAGTTAACTCATTAGAGCTCTCACCAAAGTGCAAAGAGAGTGCAAAGAAGAAGATGGATAGTTCAACGACTCTGGCTACCAACACTTCAACTACCGTTTCCGAAACAGTATTAGTGCACACTACAACTAATGCAGTCACTACCTCAGGTAAAACTGTTCCCACTACAACCAATACTAGCTCAACTACTGACGTGCAAGATATTAGCACTGCACAATTGCCCCAAAACTGCAATAATCAAAGGTCTCTGAACTCGCCTGAAAGTGATGTTCAGGTTGTGGATTCTGACACGTCGTCTGACTGCTCAGCCTTCACAAACCTTGATTCTTCAATTGATAGCCAAACCGATGATCCCGTTGTTGATCCTACAAGCGCTGCAACAGCTAGTGTGCGTTCAGTCCCTGTAAAACTGTCATTAAATTTTTGCAAAAAACGCAAAGCAAAAATGCCTAAGCATGAACTCAAAAAGTTTGCGTCAATAACTCCGCTAGATGTAATCCCGGACGAGAAGATGGATACTGATGTGGGCACCAGTGAGGCGGAAAAAGAAAAGGCATCTGATGCTCAACCACAACAACAGCTACCACAACAACAACTACATAAACATAACCACACTCTGCCGAGCAGTAAATTCCCGTCGATATTTTTACCAGTTGTTGATGAAATCCAACCCATCATTGACAAGCTCAGCAGTGTAGCATCAAATAAATTCTCAACTAAATGTTTACAAAGTGGTGGTGTGAGAATCCAGTGCAGTGATGAGAATACTTATTCTACCATTCTTGATCTGCTGAGAAACAGTGGCACTCATCTCCATACACATCAACTACGAGCGGAACGTGGGTATCGTATAGTAATACGAAATCTCCACTGTTCCACCCCAACTGACCTAGTTCGCTCACAACTGGACCAACTGGGATATCCCACCCGTTATATCAGCGTAATGAAGAATCGTTTTTCTGGTAAGCCAATCAATATGTTTGAGGTAGAACTTGTGCCCAAACTAGATGGCTCCAATGACAACGTTTTGAAACTAACCAAACTTGGTGGCCAAGATGTCTCGATTGAGAGGCAAATGCGGAAACTGGATCCTGTCCAGTGTCACAGATGTCAGGCATTTGGCCACACCAAGAACTATTGCCGCAGACCTTTTGTCTGCCTAAAGTGTGCAGGTAGCCATGCCACTACCACCTGTAGTAAACCCAGGACTACAAAGGCCACTTGTGCTAACTGTAAAGGCGAGCATATTGCCAGTTACAAGGGCTGTCCTTCATTTAATCAAGAGAGGAAGACAAAAAGACAGCAACAATCTCGGCCCGCACTTCAGCAACAACAACAGCAAACTGAGGTGAAGCGAAGCAACAACAGCATACGGCCAACGTACAGCCAAGTAACGCGGGGATATAACACCCCCCACCAAGTGCGTAATCCAGCTGCCACTCACCTTGAGAACTTCCAGAAAAATCTCCAGCTCGAACAACAGCAGAATGAACAGCATAACCAACAACAGCAGCGTTTTCGACGCACTCCCAGTACAAGACAACAACAAACTTTGCCCGTAACTAAACAACAACATCAGCGATCCAACAAAACGCAAAACTGCCATAACGCCCAGCTAACGTATAGTCAAGTAGCACGAGGAATAAACACTCCCTCACAAGTTCGGAACCCAGCTGCCACTCATCTTGATAACTTCCAGAAACGCCTCCAGCTTGAGCAGCAGCAAAAACAACACGTCCAGCAACAGCAACAGCAGCCACTTCAGCATACACCTAGCACAAATCAACAAAAATCCCTCCCTATATATCAAAATCCAAATAACCCGCAGCAACAACGTCATCCAATACAGATCCAGAAAGAACCACATATAGGCAGCCAGCTTGAGCACACCCTCCAACAAACTACACTCATGATTGATAAAATGAGTAGGATGATGGAACTGCTTATAAATCTTCTGCAACTGTTAGTTTCATCAAACAAAAACAGCCAATCACTCATGTCAACAGCTAACCTCCCAACAAACATCACTGCAACTGAGCCAATGCATACTGACTGTATTTTGCCCACAGAATGGGACCCCCCAAATGTGGACAACCACAGCTTTAACACCGCCAATGAGAGTACCCATTATGAATAGTCCTCCCAGTAATATTAATGATAACAGCATTCCTTCCAGCTCGCCAATTACCGTTCCAGCTCATAATGAAACTACCTCAGTTGGAAATACCAACGCCACAGCCAGCATTCAACACAACCGCCAATATAGCAACACCCTCAAAATTGCTTACTGGAATGCCAACGGTGTGCGCAACAAACTCCTTGAACTGGAAGCTTATATACTACGCCACAAGATTGATATCATGATGGTTACCGAAACCAGATTACCCAACACGCCTGCTGGCATAAACACACTCCAAGTGGATGGCTTTACCACCTATACGGCCACACACCCGCACAATTACAGAAGTGGAGGCGTTGCTATCCTAATCAGACAAGGGATCAAACACATTGCCTTACCACCAATTGAACTACCTTACTTGCAGTGTGCACCAATTGCTATCAGGTCCAACCCTAACACTGACACTCAACAACCTCTAATCGTTGCTCCAATATATTGCATGCCACAACATACTTGGTCTACGCATCATTTTAAAAAGCTCTTCAAACATATAGATGACCTACATAACAACTCCAGCTTTGTGCTCTGTGGCGATTGGAACGCTAAGCATCCCTGGTGGGGTTGTACACGTTCATGCCAGCGTGGCAAGGCTATGATGGAGTGCATCCATAACAGCAATCGGTACAATGTACTAGCCACGGGAGGGGCGACGCATTTTCCTTATGACACGAGGAAAAAGCCATCTGCAATAGACTTCGCGGTAACAGGTGGTATTCTTTCTGATCGGGTAAGAACGTTTTCCACAGTCGACCTAGATTCGGATCACCTCCCAATTCAAGTACATATTGGTACTGGCAGACTTAGCTTCACTGCAGCAGCCAAACGCCGGCTGCTTCCAAAAAATTCAAATATCAAATTGTTTCAAGATTTCTTATCTCAAAGAATTCTACTAAATACTGAAATTAAATCAGGACCTGATGTTGAAGACGCCATAGATATATTTACAAAAAACATACATAATGCAGCTGAAGCAGCTGCACCATGTCTGAACCGTCACCACAACTACCCTCAATATATTCCTGACAGGCAGATACTTAATCTCTTGAAACTGAAGCAACAGCACAAAATAAACATGCTAGCCCTGCGTACCCCTGCTGCAAAGAAAAAATATAGGCAAATTCAAAATCGCCTTAGGAAAGCATTACGTTTTAACAAGTCCAATCAAATGAATAAGCTTTTTGAACAAATTGACACTCATGATCGTTACAAAATGCAAAAGCTATGGAAACTCACAAACAAGATTAAGCTACAGCCGGAACCTAACAGGCCTTTAAAGATTATCTCCAGTGTTGGAAGCAACCTAAATAGTAACAACATCAAATGGACGAAGAGCAATGAAGAAAAAGCTGAGGCGTTTGCGGAACACTTAGAAGAACGTTTCAAGCCTGAATATACTAATTCCAACGACACCCGTGCAGCAATCATTAGCGAATCCCATCACAAACTCCAGCAAAAAATCCAACAAAATCTCGAGAATAATGATAATAATGAGAACCGGAATGAACCGTTCACCCCACCCTTCCGACACATTACAGTAAGCGAAATCATGCTTGAAATTACCGCACTTCCTGTGAACAAAGCACCAGGCATGGATAATATCAATAATCATGTTATCAAATCATTGCCCCAAAAAGCCATTATATACCTAGCACTTATATATAACAGTATACTTAGATTTGGGCACTTTCCTCGCCAGTGGAAGAGTGCGTCAATTAAAATGATACTAAAGCCTGGCAATAGCAGTGAAAATACGTCGTCCTACCGCCCAATAAGTCTTTTATCTGGGTTTTCAAAAATTTTCGAAAAATTGCTTACACACAGACTTTTTGAATCCAAAGAGTTTGCGGACGCAGTCCCGAACCACCAATTTGGTTTTAGGAAAGAACACGGCGCGGACCAACAACTTGCGCGAGTCACGCAATATATCTTAAAGGCACATGAGAAACGCCAATTTTGCTCGACAGTATTCATAGATATCTCGCAAGCGTTTGACAGAGTTTGGCACGGAGGCCTATTGGCCAAACTAATTCAACTACTTCCACTCTCGCTATTCCTAGTTCTACAAAGCTACCTTCATGACCGCACCTTTACTGTCTGTTGCAACGACGGCACTAAATCAAATTTGCGTGGAATATCTGCTGGAGTCCCCCAAGGCAGCTGCCTAGGGCCCATCCTGTATAATATTTTCACATCAGACATGCCTCTCCCATCCCAAACACTAATTAAGGATCGATATTATTTCCAGGAGGATGATGTGGACATGCTGCTCTCAACATATGCTGATGACACAATTATTATGTGTACAAACAAAACCCCCGGTAATGCAGCTGGGAACAATCAAAGGTACCTTGCACACTTTATGAAGTGGGCAAGCTGTTGGTGTTTAAAAATAAACGTGAGCAAAACGGCGCACGTTTTATACACCACGCGAAATTCGGCGCTTTCCGGGGTCCCCTCCTTAAAGCTGAAAGGGCAACCTATAGCCAATAAAACCAATCACCGATACCTTGGACTGATTCTGGACCGCAAGCTCACACTCAAACAACACGTTACGCAACTAAAAGCCCGTCTCTGGGCGGGATATAAAAGACTGGAATGGTTAATAGGAGTCAACAGCAAACTTTCAAAGAAATGTAAAGCTGTTGT
>JAWNNV010000581.1:0-10485 GCA_035044485.1 Scaptomyza reducta
GTCGATTTTCAAAAGGAAAGGCGTTTTAGTCGTGGCTCAATCTCAATAATAATACTGCATTCATAGTTGGAAATGTTTTTTTTTTCCAAAATGGTAAAATTTTCCGAATCTATAACTTTGTCAAAACTTTCCGAACCTATAACTTTGTCAAAACTGAACCGATTTTAAAAAGGAAAGGCGATTTAGTCGTGGCTCAAACTCAATAATAATACTGAATTCATAGTTGCAAATGTTATTTTTTTCGAAATTCATGTCAAAACTTTCCAAACCTATATATTTGTCAAATGTTTCCAAACCTATAACTTTGTCAAAATTGAACCGATTTTCAAAAGGAAATGTGTTTTAGTCGTGGCTCGATCTTAATAATAATACTGCATTCATAGTTGGAAATGTTATTTTTTTCCAAAATGGTAAATTTTTCCGAATCTATAACTTTGTCAAAACTTTCCGAACCTATAACTTTGTCAAAACTGAACCGATTTTAAAAAGGAAAGGCGATTTAGTCGTGGCTCAAACTCAATAATAATACTGCATTCATAGTTGCAAATGTTATTTTTTTCGAAATTCATGTCAAAACTTTCCAAACCTATAAATTTGTCAAAAGTTTCCAAACCTATAACTTTGTCAAAATTGAACCGATTTTCAAAAGGAAAGTGGTTTTAGTCGTGGCTCGATCTCAATAATAATACTGCATTCATAGTTGAAAATGTTTTATTTTTTCGAAATTCATGTCAAAACTTTCCAAACCTATAAATTTGTCAAAATTGAACCGATTTACAAAAGGAAATGCGATTTAGTCGTGGCTCGATCCCAATAATAATACTGAATTCATAGTTGCAAATGTTTTTTTTTCCAAAATGTTAAATTTTTCCGAATCTATAACTTTGTCAAAACTTTCCGAACCTATAACTTTGTCAAAACTGAACCGATTTTAAAAAGGAAAGGCGATTTAGTCGTGGCTAAAACTCAATAATAATACTGAATTCATAGTTGCAAATGTTATTTTTTTCGAAATTCATGTCAAAACTTTCCGAACCTATAACTTTGTCAAAACTTTTCGATCCTATGACTTTGTCAAAACTGAACCGATTTTCAAATTGAAAGTAGTTTTAGTCGTGGATCGATCTCAATAATAATACTGCACTCATACTTGAAAATGTTTTATTTTTCACAATTCATGTCAAAACTTTCCGAACCTATAACTTTGTCAAAACTGAACCGATTTACAAAAGGAAATGCGATTTAGTCGTGGCTCGATCCCAATAATAATACTGTATTCATAGTTGGAAATGTTTTTTTTTTCCAAAACGGTAAATTTTTCCGAATCTATAACTTTGTCAAAACTTTCCGAACCTATAACTTTGTCAAAACTGAACCGATTTTAAAAAGGAAAGGCGATTTAGTCGTGGCTCAAACTCAATAATAATACTGCATTCATAGTTGCAAATGATTCTTTTTTTTGAAATTCATGTCAAAACTTTCCAAACCTATATATTTGTCAAATGTTTCCAAACCTATAACTTTGTCAAAATTGAACCGATTTTCAAAAGGAAAGGCGTTCACTGCATTCATAGTTGCAAATGTTTTTTTTTCCAAAATTTTAAATTTTTCCGAATCTATAACTTTGTCAAAACTTTCCGAACCTATAACTTTGTCAAAACTCAACCGATTTTAAAAAGGAAAGGCGATTTAGTCGTGGCTCAAACTCAATAATAATACTGCATTCATAGTTGCAAATGTTTTTTTTTTCGAAATTCATTTTAAATTTTTCCGAATCTATAACTTTGTCAAAACTTTCCGAACCTATAATTTTGTCAAAACTGAACCAATTTTCAAAAGTAAAGGCGTTTTAGTCGTGGCTCGATCCCAATAATAATACTGCATTCATATTTGCAAATGTTATTTTTTTTCGAAATTCATTTCAAATTTTTCCGAATCTATAACTTTGTCAAAACTTTCCGAACCTATAACTTTGTTAAAACTGAACCGATTTTAAAAAGGAAAAGCGATTTAGTCGTGGCTCAAACTCAATAATTATACTGCATTCATAGTTGCAAATGTTATTTTTTTTCGAAATTCATGTCAAATCTTTCCAAAACTATAGTTTAGTCAAATGTTTCCAAACCTATAACTTTGTCAAAATTGAACCGATTTTCAGAAGGAAAGGCGTTTTAGTCGTTGTCGATCTCAATAATAATACTGCATTCATAGTTGCAAATGTTCTTTTTTTTCGAAATTCATTTTAAATTTTTCCGAATCTATAACTTTGTCAAAACTTTCCGAACCTATAACTTTGTCAAAACTGAACCGATTTTAAAAAGGAAAAGCGATTTAGTCGTGGCTCAAACTCAATAATTATACTGCATTCATAGTTGCAAATGTTATTTTTTTTCGAAATTCATGTCAAATCTTTCCAAAACTATAGTTTAGTCAAATGTTTCCAAACCTATAACTTTGTCAAAATTGAACCGATTTTCAAAAGGAAAGGCGTTTTAGTCGTGGTCGATCTCAATAATAATACTGCATTCATAGTTGCAAATGTTCTTTTTTTTCGAAATTCATTTTAAATTTTTCCGAATCTATAACTTTGTCAAAACTTTCCGAACCAATGACTTTGTCAAAACTGAACCGATTTGCAAAATAAAAGTCTTTTTAATCGTGGCTCGATCTCAATAATAATACTGCATTCATAGTTGCAAATGTTTTTTTTTTCGAAATTCATGCCAAAACTTTCCAAACCTATATATTTGTCAAATGTTTCCAAACCTATAACTTTGTCAAAATTGAACCGATTTTCAAAAGGAAATGCGTTTTAGTCGTGGCTCGATCTCAATAATAATACTGCATTCATAGTTGCAAATGTTTTTTTTTTCCAAATAGGTAAATTTTTCCGATCTATAACTTTGTCAAAACTTTCCGAACCTATAACTTTGTCAAAACTGAACCGATTTTAAAAAGGAAAGGCGATTTAGTCGTGGCTCAATCTCAATAATAATACTGCATTCATAGTTGCAAATGTTATTTTTTTTCGAAATTCATGTCAAAACTTTCCAAACCTATAATTTGTCAAATGTTTCCAAACCTATAACTTTGTCAAAATTGAACCGATTTTAAAAAGGAAAGGCGTTTTAGTCGTGGCTCAAACTCAATAATAATACTGCATTCATAGTTGCAAATGTTTTTTTTTTCGAAATTCATGTCAAAACTTTCCGAACCTATAACTTTGTCAAAACTGAACCGATTTACAAAAGGAAATGCGATTTAGTCGTGGCTCGATCCCAATAATAATACTGCATTCATAGTTGGAAATGTTTTTTTTTCCGAAACGGTAAATTTTTCCGAATCTATAACTTTGTCAAAACTTTCCGAACCTATAACTTTGTCAAAACTGAACCGATTTTAAAAAGGAAAGTCGTTTTAGTCGTGGCTCGATCTCAATAATAATACTGCATTCATAGTTGCAAATGTTCTTTTTTTCGAAATTCATGTCAAAATTTTCCGAACCTATAACTTTGTCAAAACTTTTCGAACCTATGACTTTGTCAAAACTGAACCGATTTTCAAAATGAAAGTCTTTTTAGTCGTGGATCGATCTCAATAATAATACTGCATTCATACTTGCAAAAGTTTTATTTTTCACAATTCATGTCAAAACTTTCCGAACCTATAACTTTGTCAAAACTGAACCGATTTACAAAAGGAAATGCGATTTAGTCGTGGCTCGATCCCAATAATAATACTGCATTCATAGTTGGAAATGTTTTTTTTTCCAAAATGGTAAATTTTTCCGAATCTATAACTTTGTCAAAACTTTCCGAACCTATAACTTTGTCAAAACTGAACCGATTTTAAAAAGGAAAGGCGATTTAGTCGTGGCTCAAACTCAATAATAATACTGCATTCATAGTTGCAAATTTCTTTTTTTTTCGAAATTCATGTCAAAACTTTCCAAACCTATATATTTGTCAAATGTTTCCAAACCTATAACTTTGTCAAAATTGAACCGATTTTCAAAAGGAAAGGCGTTTTAGTCGTGGCTCGATCTTAATAATAATACTGCATTCATAGTTGCAAATGTTTTTTTTTTCCGAAATATGTAAATTTTTCCGAATCTATAACTTTGTCAAAACTTTCCGAACCTATAACTTTGTCAAAACTGAACCGATTTTAAAAAGGAAAGGCGTTTTAGTCGTGGCTCAAACTCAATAATAATACTGCATTCATAGTTGCAAATGTTTTTTTTTTCGAAATTCATGTCAAAACTTTCCAAACCTATATATTTGTCAAATGTTTCCAAACCTATAACTTTGTCAAAATTGAACCGATTTTCAAAAGGAAATGCGTTTTAGTCGTGGCTCGAACTCAATAATAATACTGCATTCATAGTTGCAAATGTTATTTTTTTTCGAAATTCATGTCAAAATTTTCCAAATCTATATATTTGTCAAAATGTTTCCAAACCTATAACTTTGTCAAAACTGAACCGATTTTCAAAAGGAAAGGCGTTTTAGTCGTTGCTCAAACTCAATAATAATACTGCATTCATAGTTGCAAATGTTTTTTTTTTTCGAAATTCATGTCAAAATTTTCCAAACCTATATTTTTGTCAAATGTTTCCAAACCTATAACTTTGTCAAAATTGAACCGATTTTCAAAAGGAAATGCGTTTTAGTCGTGGCTCGATCTCAATAATAATACTGCATTCATAGTTGCAAATGTTTTTTTTTTCGAAATTCATTGTAAATTTTTCCGAATCTATAACTTTGTCAAAACTTTCCGAACCTATAACTTTGTCAAAACTGAACCGATTTTCAAAAGAAAAGGCTTTTTAGTCGTGGCTCGATCTCAATAATAATACTGCATTCATAGTTGGAAATGTTTTTTTTTCCAAAATGTAAATTTTCCGAATCTATAAATTTGTCAAAACTTTCCGAACCTATAACTTTGTCAAAACTGAACCGATTTTCAAAAGGAAATGCGATTTAGTCGTGGCTCGATCTCAATAATAATACTGCATTCATAGTTGCAAATGTTATTTTTTTTCGAAATTCATGTCAAAATTTTCCAAACCTATAAATTTGTCAAATGTTTCCAAACCTATAACTTTGTCAAAATTGAACCGATTTTCAAAAGGAAAGGCGTTTTAGTCGTGGCTCGATCTCAATAATAATACTGCATTCATAGTTGCAAATGTTCTTTTTTTTCGAAATTCATTTTAAATTTTTCCGAATCTATAACTTTGTCAAAACTTTCCGAACCAATGACTTTGTCAAAACTGAACCGATTTGCAAAATAAAAGTCTTTTTAATCGTGGCTCGATCTCAATAATAATACTGCATTCATAGTTGCAAATGTTTTTTTTTTCGAAATTCATGAACCAAAACTTTCCGAACCTATAACTTTGTCAAAACTGAACCGATTTCCAAAAGGAAATGCGATTTAGTCGTGGCTCGATCCCAATAATAATACTGCATTCATAGTTGGAAATGTTTTTTTTTTCCAAAATGGTAAATTTTTCCGAATCTATAACTTTGTCAAAACTTTCCGAACCTATAACTTTGTCAAAACTGAACCGATTTTAAAAAGGAAAGGCGATTTAGTCGTGGCTCAAACTCAATAATAATACTGCATTCATAGTTGCAAATGTTCTTTTTTTTCGAAATTCATGTCAAAACTTTCCGAACCTATAACTTTGTCAAAACTTTTCGATCCTATGACTTTGTCAAAACTGAACCGATTTTCAAATTGAAAGTAGTTTTAGTCGTGGATCGATCTCAATAATAATACTGAATTCATACTTGCAAATGTTTTATTTTTCAAATTCATGTCAAAACTTTCCGAACCTATAACTTTGTCAAAACTGAACCGATTTACAAAAGGAAATGCGATTTAGTCGTGGCTCGATACCAATAATAATACTGCATTCATAGTTGGAAATGTTTTTTTTTCCAAAACGGTAAATTTTTCCGAATCTATAACTTTGTCAAAACTTTCCGAACCTATAACTTTGTCAAAACTGAACCGATTTTAAAAAGGAAAGGCGATTTAGTCGTGGCTCGAACTCAATAATAATACTGCATTCATAGTTGCAAATGTTTTTTTTTTCGAAATTCATGTCAAAACTTTCCAAACCTATATATTTGTCAAATGTTTCCAAACCTATAACTTTGTCAAAATTGAACCGATTTTCAAAATGAAAGGCGTTTTAGTCGTGGCTCGATCTCAATAATAATACTGCATTCATAGTTGGAAATGTTTTTTTTTTCCAAAATGGAAATTTTTCCGAATCTATAACTTTGTCAAAACTTTCCGAACCTATAACTTTGTCAAAACTGAACCGATTTTAAAAAGGAAAGGCGATTTAGTCGTGGCTCAAACTCAATAATAATACTGAATTCATAGTTGCAAATGTTATTTTTTTTCGAAATTAATGTCAAAACTTTCCAAACCTATAGTTTAGTCAAATGTTTCCAAACCTATAACTTTGTCAAAATTGAACCGATTTTCAAAAGGAAATGCGTTTTAGTCGTGGCTCGATCTTAATAATAATACTGCATTCATAGTTGCAAATGTTTTTTTTTTTCGAAATTCATTTTAAATTTTTCCGAATCTATAACTTTGTCAAAACTTTCCGAACCAATGACTTTGTCAAAACTGAACCGATTTGCAAAATAAAAGTCTTTTTAATCGTGGCTCAATCTCAATAATAATACTGCATTCATAGTTGCAAATGTTCTTTTTTTTCGAAATTCATGTCAAAACTTTCCAAACCTATATATTTGTCAAATGTTTCCAAACCTATAAGTTTGTCAAAATTGAACCGATTTTCAAAACGAAATGCGTTTTAGTCGTGGCTCGATCTTAATAATAATACTGCATTCATAGTTGCAAATGTTCTTTTTTTTTCGAAATTCATTTCAAATTTTTCCGATTCTATAACTTTGTCAAAACTTTCCGAACCTATAACTTTGTCAAAACTGAACCGATTTTAAAAAGGAAAGGCGATTTAGTCGTGGCTCAAACTCAATAATTATACTGCATTCATAGTTGCAAATGTTATTTTTTTTTCGAAATTCATGTCAAAACTTTCCAAACCTATAGTTTAGTCAAATGTTTCCAACCCTATAACTTTGTCAAAATTGAACCGATTTTCAAAAGGAAAGGCGTTTTGGTCGTTGCTCAATCTCAATAATAATACTGCATTCATAGTTGCAAATGTTATTTTTTCGAAATTCATATCAAAATTTTCCAAAACTATAATTTGTCAAAAGTTTCCAAACCTATAACTTTGTCAAAATTGAACCGATTTTCAAAATAAAAGTCTTTTTAATCGTGGCTCGATCTCAATAATAATACTGCATTCATAGTTGGAAAAGTTTTTCTTTTTCGAAATTCATGCCAAAACTTTCCGAACCTATAACTTTGTCAAAACTGAACCGAATTCCAAAAGGAAATGCGATTTAGTCGTGGCTCGATCCCAATAATAATACTGCATTCATAGTTGCAAATGTTTTTTTTTCCAAAATGTTAAATTTTTCCGAATCTATAACTTTGTCAAAACTTTCCGAACCTATAACTTTGTCAAAACTCAACCGATTTTAAAAAGGAAAGGCAATTTAGTCGTGGCTCAAACTCAATAATAATACTGCATTCATAGTTGCAAATGTTCTTTTTTTTTCGAAATTCATGTCAAAACTTTCCAAACCTATATATTTGTCAAATGTTTCTAAACCTATAACTTTGTCAAAATTGAACCGATTTTCAAAACGAAATGCGTTTTAGTCGTGGCTCGATCTTAATAATAATACTGCATTCATAGTTGCAAATGTTCTTTTTTTTTCGAAATTCATTTCAAATTTTTCCGAATCTATAACTTTGTCAAAACTTTCCGAACCTATAACTTTGTCAAAACTGAACCGATTTTAAAAAGAAAAGTCGATTTAGTCGTGGCTCAAACTCAATAATAATACTGCATTCATAGTTGCAAATGTTTTTTTTTTCGAAATTCATGTCAAAACTTTCCAAACCTATATATTTGTCAAATGTTTCCAAACCTATAACTTTGTCAAAATTGAACCGATTTTCAAAAGAAAAGGCGTTTTAGTCGTGGCTCGATCTTAATAATAATACTGCATTCATAGTTGCAAATGTTTTTTTTTTCGAAATTCATTTTAAATTTTTCCGAATCTATAACTTTGTCAAAACTTTCCGAACCTATAACTTTGTTAAAACTGAACCGATTTTAAAAAGGAAATGCATTTTAGTCGTGGCTCGATCTCAATAATAATACTGCATTCATAGTTGGAAATGTTTTTTTTTTCGAAATCATGTTAAAACTTTCCAAACCTATATATTTGTCAAATGTTTCCAAACCTATAACTTTGTCAAAATTGAACCGATTTTCAGAAGGAAAGGCGTTTTAGTCGTTGTCGATCTCAATAATAATACTGCATTCATAGTTGCAAATGTTCTTTTTTTTCGAAATTCATGTCAAAACTTTCCAAACCTATATATTTGTCAAATGTTTCCAAACCTATAACTTTGTCAACATTGAACCGATTTTCAAAAGGAAATGCGTTTTAGTCGTGGCTCGATCTCAATAATAATACTGCATTCATAGTTGCAAATGTTCTTTTTTTTTCGAAATTCATTTCAAATTTTTCCGAATCTATAACTTTGTCAAAACTTTCCGAACCTATGACTTTGTCAAAACTGAACCGATTTGCAAAATAAAAGTCTTTTTAATCGTGGCTCGATCTCAATAATAATACTGCATTCATAGTTGGAAAAGTTTTTCTTTTTCGAAATTCATGCCAAAACTTTCCGAATCTATATTTTTCAAATTTTTCGAACCTATAACTTTGTCAAAACTGAACCGATTTCCAAAAGGAAATGCGTTTTAGTCGTGGCTCGATCCCAATAATAATACTGCATTCATAGTTGGAAATGTTTTTTTTCCAAAATGTTAAATTTTTCCGAATCTATAACTTTGTCAAAACTTTCCGAACCTATAACTTTGTCAAAACTGAACCGATTTTAAAAAGGAAAGGCGATTTAGTCGTGGCTCAAACTCAATAATAATACTGCATTCATAGTTGCAAATGTTATTTTTTTCGAAATTCATGTCAAAACTTTCCAAATCTATAAATTTGTCAAAAGTTTCCGAACCTATAACTTTGTCAAAACTGAACCGATTTTCAAAATGAAAGTCGTTTTAGTCGTGGCTCGATCTCAATAATAATACTGCATTCATAGTTGCAAATGTTCTTTTTTTTCGAAATTCATTTCAAATTTTTCCGAATCTATAACTTTGTCAAAACTTTCCGAACCTATGACTTTGTCAAAACTGAACCGATTTGCAAAATAAAAGTCTTTTTAATCGTGGCTCGATCTCAATAATAATACTGCATTCATAGTTGAAAATGTTCTTTTTTTTCGAAATTCATATCAAAACTTTCCAAATCTATATATTTGTCAAATGTTTCCAAACCTATAACTTTGTCAACATTGAACCGATTTTCAAAAGGAAATGCGATTTAGTCGTGGCTCGATCTTAATAATAATACTGCATTCATAGTTGCAAATGTTCTTTTTTTTCCAAATTCATTTCAAATTTTTCCGAATCTATAACTTTGTCAAAACTTTCCGAACCTATGACTTTGTCAAAACTGAACCGATTTTCAAAATAAAAGTCGTTTTAATCGTGGCTCGATCTCAATAATAATACTGCATTCATAGTTGCAAATGTTTTTTTTTTTCGAAATTCATGTCAAAACTTTCCAAACCTATAACTTTGTCAAAAGTTTCCAATCCTATAACTTTGTCAAAATTGAACCGATTTTCAAAAGGAAAGGCGTTTTAGTCGTGGCTCAAACTCAATAATAATACTGCATTCATAGTTGCAAATGTTATTTTTTTTCGAAATTAATATCAAAACATTCCAAACCTATATATTAGTCAAATGTTTCCAAACCTATAACTTTGTCAACATTGAACCGATTTTCAAAAGGAAATGCGTTTTAGTCGTGGCTCGATCTTAATAATAATACTGCATTAATAGTTGCAAATGTTTTTTTTTCCAAATCATGTTAAATTTTCCGAATCTATAACTTTGTCAAAACTTTCCAAACCAATAACTTTGTCAAAACTGAACCGATATTAAAATAAAAGTATTTTTAATCGTGGCTCAATCTCAATAATAATACTGCATTCATAGTTGCAAAATTTTTTTTTTTTCGAAATTCATTTCAAAATTTTCCAAACCTATAAATTTGTCAAAAGTTTCCAAACCTATAAGTTTGTCAAAATTGAACCGATTTTAAAACCGAAATGCGATTTTAGTCGTGGCTCAAACTCAATAATAATACTGCATTCATAGTTGCAAATGTTATTTTTTTTTCGAAAATTTTAAATTTTTCCGATTCTATAACTTTGTCAAAACTTTCCGAACCTATAATTTTGTCAAAACTGAACCGATTTGAAAAT
>JAWNNV010000582.1:0-50571 GCA_035044485.1 Scaptomyza reducta
GTTGCTCCCCATCGGGGAGTCTTCCTCTCTCTCCCTCTCATATGCAAAACAAAGTTATTGTAGTTACGTTAGACTTGCTCTTATGCTGCGCAGAGCATAACTTATCATACGGTTAAATATTTAAGAGCGAAACTAATTTAGTGGTTGTTTGGTGAGGAGACATGCGTAACCAAACAGATGGAATTGTTTTTTTTTTCGAAATTCATGTCAAAACTTTTCGAACTTATAACTTGTTTTAAAACTTTCCGAAACTATAACTTTGTCAAAACTTTTTGAACTTATACCTGTTTTCTAAAACTTTCCAATCCTATAACTTTGTCAAAACTAAACCGATTTTCAAAAGGATAATTATAGTTTTTTCGAAATTTATGACAAAACTTTCAGAACCTATAACTTTGTCAAATTTTTCCGAACCTATAACGTTTTTCAAAACTTTCCGAACCTATAACCTTGTCAAAACTGAACCGATTTTCAAAAGGAAATGCGTTTTAGTCGTGGCTCGATGTCAATAATAATACTGCATTCATAGTTGGAGATGTTTTTTTTTCGAAATTTATGACAAAACTTTCCGATCCTATAACTTTGTCAAACCTGAACCGATTTTCAAAAGGAAATGCGTTTTAGTCGTTGCTCGATCTCAATAATTAAACCGCATTCATTGTCGGAAATGTTTTTTTTTTGAAATTCATGTCAAAATTTTCCGAACTTATAACTTGTTTTAAAACTTTCCGAAACTATAACTTTGTCAAAACTGAACCGATTTTCAAAAGGAAAGGCGATTAAGTCGTGGCTTGATCTCAATAATTAAACCGTATTCATAGTTGGAAATGATTTTTTTTTCGAAATTCCTGTCAAAACTTTCCGAACCTATAACTTTGTCATAACTTTTCGAACTTATGCCTTTTTTTTTAAAACTATTCGAACCTATAACTTTATCAAAACTAAACCGATTTTCAAAAGGAAAAGCGTTTAATCGTCACTCGATGTCAATAATAATACTGCATTCATAGTTGGAAAAGTTTTTTTTCTCGAAATTTATGACAAAACTTTCCGAACCTATAACTTTGTCAAAACTGAACCGATTTTCAAAAGGAAATGCGGTTTAGTCGTGGCTCGATCTCAATAATTATACAGCATTCATAGTTGGACATATTATTTTTTTCGAAATTTATGACAAAACTTTCTGAACCTATAACTTTGTCAAATTTTTCCGAACCTATAAATTTCTCAAAACTTGCCGAACCTATAACTTTGTCAAAACTGAACCTATTTTTAAAAAGGAAAGGCGGTTCCGAACTTACAACTTTGTCAAAACTTTCCGAACTTATAACTTGTTTTAAAACTTTCCGTACCTATAACTTTGTCAAAACTGAACCGATTTGCAAAAGGAAACGCGTTTTAGTCGTGGCTCGATCTCAATAATTTAACCGCATTCATTGTAGGAAATGTTTTTTTTTCGAAATTCATGTCAAAATTTTCCGAACTTATAACTTGTTTTAAAACTTTCCGAACCTATAACTTTGTCAAAACTGAACCTATTTTCTAAAAGGAAAGGCGGTTCCGAACTTACAACTTTGTCAAAACTTTCCGAACTTATAACTTGTTTTAAAACTTTCCGTACCTATAACTTTGTCAAAACTAAACCGATTTTCAAAAGGAAAAGCGTTTAATCGTCACTCGATGTCAATAATAATACTGCATTCATAGTTGGAAAAGTTTTCTTTTCGAAATATATGACAAAACTTTCCGAACCTATAACTTTGTCAAAACTGAACCGATTTTCAAAAGGAAAAGCGTTTAATCGTCACTCGATGTCAATAATAATCGCATTCATAGTTGGAAAAGTTTTCTTTTCGAAATTTATGACAAAACTTTCCGAACCTATAACTTTGTCAAAACTGAACCGATTTTCAAAAGGAAATGCGGTTTAGTCGTGGCTCGATCAAATTATACTGCATTCATAGTTGGACAAATTTTTTTTTTCGAAATTTATGACAAAACATTCCGAACTTATAACTTTGTCAAATTTTTCCGAACCCATAACTTTGTCAAAACTGAACATATATTTTTAAAGGGAAAGTCAGTTTTGTCGTGTGTCGATCTCAATAATTAAACCGCGTTCATTGTAGGAAATGTTCTTTTTTCGAAATTCATGTCAAAATTTTCCGAACTTATAACTTGTTTTAAAACTTTCCGAACCTATAACTTTCTCAAAACTGAACCGATTTTCAAAAGCAAAGGCGATTAAGTCGTCGCTTGATCTCAATAATTAAACCGCTTTCATAGTTGGAAATTTTATTTTTTTTTCCAAAAGCATGTTAAAACTTTCCGAACCTATAACTTTGTCAAATTTTTCCGAACCTATAACTTTGTCAAAACTTTCCGAACCTATAACTTTGTCAAAACTGAACCGATTTTCAAAAGGAAATGCGGTTTAGTCGTGGCTCGATCTCAATAATTATACAGCATTCATAGTTGGACATATTTTTTTTTTCTAAATTTATGACAAAACTTAACGAACCTATAAACTGAAATCTAGTTGGAAATTTTTTTTTATTCGAAAATCATGTTAAAATTTTCCGAACCTACAACTTTGTCAAATTTTCCGAAGCTATAACTTTTTCAAAACTTCCGAACCTATAACATTGTCAAACCTGAACCGATTTTCAGCTGGAAATGTTTTTTTTTCTTCGAATTTCATGACAAAACTTTCCGAACCTATAACTTTGTCAAATCTGAACCGATTTGCAAAAGGAAAGGCGTTTAAGTCGTTGCTCGATCTGAATAATTAAACCGCATTCATAGATGGAATTGTTTTTTTTTTTCGAAATTCATGTCAAAACTTTGCGAATTTATAACTTTTTTTAAAACTTTCCGAACCTATAACTTTGTCAAAACTGAACCGATTATCAAAAGGAAATGAGTGTAAGTCGTGGCTCGATCTCAATAATTAAACCGCATTCATAGATGGAATTGTTTTTTTTTTTCGAATTCATGTCAAAACTTTCTGAACTTATAACTTGTTTTAAAAATTTTCTGAACCTATAACTTTGTCAAAACTTTTTAAACTTATACCTGTTTTTTAAAAAATTCCGAACCTATAACTTTGTCAAAACTAAACCGATTTTCAAAAGGATAATTATAGTTTGACATGTTTTTTTTTCGAAATTTATGACAAAACTTTCCGAACCTATAACTTTGTCAAATTTTTCCGAACCTATAACTCTGTCAAAACTTTCCGAACCTATAACTTTGTCAAAACTGAACCGATTTTCAAAAGAAAATGCGTTTTAGTCGTGGCTCGATGTCAATAAAAATACTGCATTCATAGTTGGAAATGTTTTTTTTTTTCGAAATTTATGCAAAACTTTCCGAACCTATAACTTTGTCCAAACTGAACCGATTTTCAAAAGCAAATGCGTTTTAGTCGTGGCTTAATTTTCAAAAGGATAATTATAGTTTTTTCGAAATTTATGACAAAATTTCAGAACCTATAATTTGTCAAAATTTTCCGAACTTATAACGTTTTTCAAAACTTTCCGAACCTATAACTTTGTCAAAACTGAACCGATTTTCAAAAGGAAATGCGTTTTAGTCGTGGCTCGATGTCAATAATAATACTGCATTCATAGTTGGAGATGTTTTTTTTTTCGAAAATTATGACAAAACTTTCCGATACCTATAACTTTGTCAAACCTGAACCGATTTTCAAAAGGAAATGCGTTTTAGTCGTGGCTCGATCTCAATAATAAAACCGCATTCATTGTAGGAAATGTTCTTTTTTTTAAATTATGTCAAAATTTTCCGAACTTATAACTTGTTTTAAAACTTTCCGAAACTATAACTTTGTCAAAACTGAACCGATTTTCAAAAGGAAAGGCGATTAAGTCGTGGCTTGATCTCAATAATTAAACCGTATTCATAGTTGGAATTGATTTTTTTTTCGAAATTCATGTCAAAACTTTCCGAACTATAACTTTGTCATAACTTTTCGAACTTATGCCTTTTTTTTAAAACTATCCGAACCTATAACTTTGTCAAAACTGAACCGATTTTCAAAAGGAAAAGCGTTTATTCGTCACTCGATGTCAATAATAATACTGCATTCATAGTTGGAAAAGTTTTTTTTTTCGAAATTTATGACAAAACTTTCCGAACCTATAACTTTGTCAAAACTGAACCGATTTTCAAAAGGAAATGCGGTTTAGTCGTGGCTCGATCTCAATAATTATACAGCATTCATAGTTGGACATATTTTTTTTTCTAAATTTATGACAAAACTTAACGAACCTATAAACCGAAATCTAGTTGGAATTTTTTTTTTTATTCGAAAATCATGTTAAAATTTTCCGAACCTACAACTTTGTCAAATTTTTTCGAACCTACAACTTTATCAAAACTTTCCGAACCTATAACCTTGTCAAAACTGAACCGATTTTCAAAAGGAAATGCGTTTTAGTCGTGGCTCGATCTCAATAAAAATACCGCATTCATAGTTGGAAATGTTATTTTTTTTTTTAAATTCATGTTAAAATTTTCCGAACCTACAACTTTGTCAAATTTTTCCGAACCTATAACTTTTTCAAAACTTTCCGAACCTATAACATTGTCAAACCTGAACCGATTTTCAATTGGAAATGTTTTTTTTCTTCGAATTTCATGTCAAAACAAACCTATAACTTTGTCAAAACTTTTTGAACTTATACCTGTTTTTTAAAACTTTCCAATCCTATAACTTTGTCAAAACTAAACCGATTTTCAAAAGGAAATTATAGTTTTTTCGAAATTTATGACAAAACTTTCAGAACCTATAACTTTGTCAAATTTTTCCGAACCTATAACTTTGCCAAAACTTCCGAACTTATAACGTTTTTCAAAACTTTCCGAACCTATAACTTTGTCAAAACTGAACCGATTTTCAAAAGGAAATGCGTTTTAGTCGTGGCTTGATGTCAATAATAATACTGCATTCATAGTTGGAGATGTATTTTTTTTCGAAATTTATGACAAAACTTTCCGAACCTATAACTTTGTCAAAACTGAACCGATTTTCAAAAGGAAAGGCGATTTAGTCGTGGCTTGATCTCAATAATTAAACCGTATTCATAGTTGGAATTGATTTTTTTTTCGAAATTCATGTCAAAATTTTCCGAACCTATAACTTTGTCAAAACTTTTCGAACTTATACCTTTTTTTTTTAAACTATTCGAACCTATAACTTTGTCAAAACTGAACCGATTTTTAAAAGGAAAAGCGTTTAATCGTCACTCGATGTCAATAATAATACTGCATTCATAGTTGGAAAAGTTTTTTTTTGAAATTTATGACAAAACTTTCCGAACCTATAACTTTGTCAAAACTGAACCGATTTTCAAAAGCAAATGCGGTTTAGTCGTGGCTTGATCTCAATAATTAAACCGCATTCATAGTTGGAAATTTTGAAATTAACTTTGTCAAAACTGAACCGATTTTCAAAATAAAATGCGTTTCGTGGCTCGATGTCAATAATAATACTGCATTCATAGTTGGAAATGTTTTTTTTTTCGAAATTTATGACAAAACTTTCCGAACATATAACTTTGTCAAAACTGAACCGATTTTCAAAAGGAAATGCGTTTTAGTCGTGGCTTGATCTCAATAATTAAACCGCATTCATAGATGGAATTTTTTTTTTTTTCGAAATTCATGTCAAAACTTTGCGAACTTATAACTTGTTTTAAAACTTTCCGAAACTATAACTTTGTCAAAACTTTTTGAACTTATACCTGTTTTTTAAAACTTTCCGATCCTATAACTTTGTCAAACCTAAACCGATTTTCAAAAGGATAATTATAGTTTTTTCGAAATTTATGACAAAACTTTCAGAACCTATAACTTTGTCAAATTTTTCCGAACCTATAACGTTTGTCAAAACTTTCCGAACCTATAACTTTGTCAAAACTGAACCGATTTTCAAAAGGAAATGCGTTTTAGTCGTGGCTCGATGTCAATAATAATACTGCATTCATAGTTGGAGATGTTTTTTTTTTCGAAATTTATGACAAAACTTTCCGATCCTATAACTTTGTCAAACCTGAACCGATTTTCAAAAGGAAATGCGTTTTAGTCGTGGCTCGATCTCAATAATTAAACCGCATTCATTGTCGGAAATGTTATTTTTTTGAAATTCATGTCAAAATTTTCCAAACTTATAACTTGTTTTAAAACTTTCCGAAACTATAACTTTGTCATAACTTTTTGAACTTATACCTGTTTTTTAAAACTTTCCGATCCTATAACTTTGTCAAAACTAAACCGATTTTCAAAAGGAAATGCGTTTTAGTCGTGGCTCGATGTCAATAATAATACTGCATTCATAGTTGGAGATGTTTTTTTTTTCGAAGTTTATGACAAAACTTTCCGAAACTATAACTTTGTCAAACCTGAACCGATTTTCAAAAGGAAAGGCGATTAAGTCGTGGCTTGATCTCAATAATTAAACCGTATTCATAGTTGGAAATGATTTTTTTTTTCGAAATTCATGTCAAAACTTTCCGAACCTATAACTTTGTCATAACTTTTCGAACTTATGCCTTTTTTTTTAAAACTTTCCGATCCTATAACTTTGTCAAAACTGAACCGATTTTCAAAAGGAAATGCGGTTTAGTCGTGGCTCGATCTCAATAATAATACAGCATTCATAGTTGGACATATTTTTTTTTTCGAAATTTATGACAAAACTTAACGAACCTATAAACCGAAATCTAGTTGGAATTTTTTTTTTTATTCGAAAATCATGTTAAAATTTTCCGAACCTACAACTTTGTCAAATTTTTCCGAACCTACAACTTTATCAAAACTTTCCGAACCTATAACTTTGTCAAAACTGAACCGATTTTCAAAAGGAAATGCGTTTTAGTCGTGGCTCGATCTCAATAAAAATACCGCATTCATAGTTGGAAATGTTATTTTTTTTTTTGAAATTCATGTTAAAATTTTCCGAACCTACAACTTTGTCAAATTTTTCCGAAGCTATAACTTTTTCAAAACTTTCCGAACCTATAACATTGTCAAACCTGAACCGATTTTCAGTTGGAAATGTTTTTTTTCTTCGAATTTCATGTCAAAACTTTCCGAACCTATAACTTTGTCAAAACTTTTTGAACTTATACCTGTTTTTTAAAACTTTCCAATCCTATAACTTTGTGAAAACTAAACCGATTTTCAAAAGGATAATTATAGTTTTTTCGAAATTTATGACAAAACTTTCAGAACCTATAACTTTGTCAAATTTTTCCGAACCTATAACTTTGCCAAAACTTTCCGAACTTATAACGTTTTTCAAAACTTTCCGAACCTATAACCTTGTCAAAACTGAACCGATTTTCAAAAGGAAATGCGTTTTAGTCGTGGCTCGATGTCAATAATAATACTGCATTCATAGTTGGAGATGTTTTTTTTTCGAAATTTATGACAAAACTTTCCGAACCTATAACTTTGTCAAAACTGAACCGATTTTCAAAAGGAAAGGCGATTAAGTCGTGGCTTGATCTCAATAATTAAACCGTATTCATAGGTGGAAATGATTTTTTTTTCGAAATTCCTGTCAAAACTTTCCGAACCTATAACTTTGTCATAACTTTTCGAACTTATGCCTTTTTTTTTAAACTATTCGAACCTATAACTTTGTCAAAACTAAACCGATTTTTAAAAGGAAAAGCGTTTAATCGTCACTCGATGTCAATAATAATACTGCATTCATAGTTGGAAAAGTTTTTTTTTCGAAATTTATGACAAAACTTTCCGAACCTATAACTTTGTCCAAACTGAACCGATTTTCAAAAGCAAATACGGTTTAGTCGTGGCTTGATCTCAATAATTAAACCGCATTCATAGTTGGAAATTTTGAAATTAACTTTGTCAAAACTGAACCGATTTTCAAAAGAAAAGGCGTTTCGTGGCTCGATGTCAATACTGCATTCATAGTTGGAAATGTTTTTTTTTTCGAAATTTATGACAAAACTTTCCGAACATATAACTTTTTCCATTTTCAAAAGGAAATGCGTTTTAGTCTTGGCTTGATCTCAATAATTAAACCGCATTCATAGATGGAATTGTTTTTTTTTTCGAAATTCATGTCAAAACTTTGCGAACTTATAACTTGTTTTAAAACTTTCGATACTATAACTTTGTCAAAACTTTTTGAACTTATACCTGTTTTTTAAAACTTTCCAATCCTATAACTTTGTCAAACCTAAACCGATTTTCAAAAGGATAATTATAGTTTTTTCGAAATTTATGACAAAACTTTCAGAACCTATAACTTTGTCAAATTTTTCCGAACCTATAACGTTTTTCAAAACTTTCCGAACCTATAACTTTGTCAAAACTGAACCGATTTTCAAAAGGAAATGCGTTTTAGTCGTGGCTTGATCTCAATAATTAAACCGCATTCATAGTTGGAAATTTTGAAATTAACTTTGTCAAAACTGAACCGATTTTCAAAAGGAAAGGCGATTAAGTCGTGGCTTGATCTCAATAATTAAACCGTATTCATAGTTGGAAATGATTTTTTTTTCGAAATTCCTGTCAAAATTTTCCGAACCTATAACTTTGTCATAACTTTTCGAACTTATGCCTTTTTTTTTAAAACTTTCCGATCCTATAACTTTGTCAAAACTGAACCGATTTTCAAAAGGAAATGCGGTTTAGTCGTGGCTCGATCTCAATAATTATACAGCATTCATAGTTGGACATATTTTTTTTTCTAAATTTATGACAAAACTTAACGAACCTATAAACCGAAATCTAGTTGGAATTTTTTTTTTTTATTCGAAAATCATGTTAAAATTTTCCGAACCTACAACTTTGTCAAATTTTTCCGAACCTACAACTTTATCAAAACTTTCCGAACCTATAACCTTGTCAAAACTGAACCGATTTTCAAAAGGAAATGCGTTTTAGTCGTGGCTCGATCTCAATAAAAATACCGCATCATAGTCGGAAATGTTATTTTTTTTTTGAAATTCATGTTAAAATTTTCCGAACCTACAACTTTGTCAAATTTTTCCGAAGCTATAACTTTTTCAAAACTTTCCGAACCTATAACATTGTCAAACCTGAACCGATTTTCAGTTGGAAATGTTTTTTTTCTTCGAATTTCATGTCAAAACTTTCCGAACCTATAACTTTGTCAAAACTTTTTGAACTTATACCTGTTTTTTAAAACTTTCCAATCCTATAACTTTGTCAAAACTAAACCGATTTTCAAAAGGATAATTATAGTTTTTTCGAAATTTATGACAAAACTTTCAGAACCTATAACTTTGTCAAATTTTTCCGAACCTATAACTTTGCCAAAATTTTCCGAACTTATAACTTTTTTTAAAACTTTCCGAACCTATAACCTTGTCAAAACTGAACCGATTTTCAAAAGGAAATGCGTTTTAGTCGTGGCTCGATGTCAATAATAATACTGCATTCATAGTTGGAGATGTTTTTTTTTCGAAATTTATGACAAAACTTTCCGAACCTATAACTTTGTCAAAACTGAACCGATTTTCAAAAGGAAAGGCGATTAAGTCGTGGCTTGATCTCAATAATTAAACCGTATTCATAGGTGGAAATGATTTTTTTTTCGAAATTCATGTCAAAATTTTCCGAACCTATAACTTTGTCATAACTTTTCGAACTTATGCCTTTTTTTTTAAAACTATTCGAACCTATAACTTTGTCAAAACTGAACCGATTTTTAAAAGGAAAAGCGTTTAATCGTCACTTGATGTCAATAATAATACTGCATTCATAGTTGGAAAAGTTTTTTTTTCGAAATTTATGACAAAACTTTCCGAACCTATAACTTTGTCCAAACTGAACCGATTTTCAAAAGCAAATACGGTTTAGTCGTGGCTTGATCTCAATAATTAAACCGCATTCATAGTTGGAAATTTTGAAATTAACTTTGTCAAAACTGAACCGATTTTCAAAAGAAAAGGCGTTTCGTGGCTCGATGTCAATACTGCATTCATAGTTGGAAATGTTTTTTTTTTCGAAATTTATGACAAAACTTTCCGAACATATAACTTTGTTCCATTTTCAAAAGGAAATGCGTTTTAGTCTTGGCTTGATCTCAATAATTAAACCGCATTCATAGATGGAATTGTTTTTTTTTTCGAAATTCATGTCAAAACTTTGCGAACTTATAACTTGTTTTAAAACTTTCGAAACTATAACTTTGTCAAAACTTTTTGAACTTATACCTGTTTTTTAAAACTTTCCAATCCTATAACTTTGTCAAAACTAAACCGATTTTCAAAAGGATAATTATAGTTTTTTCGAAATTTATGACAAAACTTTCAGAACCTATAACTTTGTCAAATTTTTCCGAACCTATAACGTTTTTCAAAACTTTCCGAACCTATAACCTTGTCAAAACTGAACCGATTTTCAAAAGGAAATGCGTTTTAGTCGTGGCTCGATGTCAATAATAATACTGCATTCATAGTTGGAGATGTTTTTTTTTTCGAAATTTATGACAAAACTTTCCGATCCTATAACTTTGTCAAACCTGAACCGATTTTCAAAAGGAAATGCGTTTTAGTCGTGGCTCGATCTCAATAATTAAACCGCATTCATTGTCGGAAATGTTATTTTTTTGAAATTCATGTCAAAATTTTCCAAACTTATAACTTGTTTTAAAACTTTCCGAAACTATAACTTTGTCATAACTTTTTGAACTTATACCTGTTTTTTAAACTTTCCAATCCTATAACTTTGTCAAACCTGAACCGATTTTCAAAATGAAATGCGTTTTAGTCGTGGCTCGATGTCAATAATAATACTGCATTCATAGTTGGAGATGTTTTTTTTTTTCGAAATTTATGACAAAACTTTCCGAACCTATAACTTTGTCAAAACTGAACCGATTTTCAAAAGGAAAGGCGATTTAGTCGTGGCTTGATCTCAATAATTAAACCGTATTCATAGTTGGAAATGATTTTTTTTTCGAAATTCATGTCAAAACTTTCCGAACCTATAACTTTGTCATAACTTTTCGAACTTATGCCTTTTTTTAAAACTTTCCGATCCTATAACTTTGTCAAAACTGAACCGATTTTCAAAAGGAAAGGCGGTTTAGTCGTGGCTCGATCTCAATAATTATACAGCATTCATAGTTGGACATATTTTTTTTTTCGAAATTTATGACAAAACTTAACGAACCTATAAACCGAAATCTAGTTGGATTTTTTTTTTTTATTCGAAAATCATGTTAAAATTTTCCGAACCTACAACTTTGTCAAATTTTTCCGAACCTAAAACTTTATCAAAACTTTCCGAACCTATAACCTTGTCAAAACTGAACCGATTTTCAAAAGGAAATGCGTTTTAGTCGTGGCTCGATCTCAATAAAAATACCGCATTCATAGTCGGAAATGTTATTTTTTTTTGAAATTCATGTTAAAATTTTCCGAACTTACAACTTTGTCAAATTTTTCCGAAGCTATAACTTTTTCAAAACTTTCCGAACCTATAACATTGTCAAACCTGAACCGATTTTCAGTTGGAAATGTTTTTTTTTTTCGAATTTCATGTCAAAACTTTCCGAACTTATAACTTTGTCAAAACTTTTTGAACTTATACCTGTTTGTTAAAACTTTCCGATCCTATAACTTTGGCAAAACTAAACCGATTTTCAAAAGGATAATTATAGTTTGACATGTTTTTTTTTCGAAATTTATGACAAAACTTTCCGAACATATAACTTTGTCAAATTTTTCCGAACCTATAACTTTGCCAAAACTTTCCGAACTTATAACGTTTTTCAAAACTTTCCGAACCTATAACTTTGTCAAAACTGAACCGATTTTCAAAAGGAAATGCGTTTTAGTCGTGGCTCGATGTCAATAATAATACTGCATTCATAGTTGGAGATGTATTTTTTTTTCGAAATTTATGACAAAACTTTCCGAACCTATAACTTTGTCAAAACTGAACCGATTTTCAAAAGGAAATGCGGTTTAGTCGTGGCTTGATCTCAATAATTAAACCGTATTCATAGTTGGAAATGATTTTTTTTTTCGAAATTCCTGTCAAAACTTTCCGAACCTATAACTTTGTCATAACTTTTCGAACTTATGCCTTTTTTTTAAACTATTCGAACCTATAACTTTGTCAAAACTAAACCGATTTTTAAAAGGAAAAGCGTTTAATCGTCACTCGATGTCAATAATAATACTGCATTCATAGTTGGAAAAGTTTTTTTTCGAAATTTATGACAAAACTTTCCGAACCTATAACTTTGTCAAAACTGAACCGATTTTCAAAAGAAAAGGCGTTTCGTGGCTCGATGTCAATAATAATACTGCATTCATAGTTGGAAATGTTTTTTTTTTCGAAATTTATGACAAAACTTTCCGAACATATAACTTTGTCAAAACTGAACCGATTTTCAAAAGGAAAGGCGTTTTAGTCTTGGCTTGATCTCAATAATTAAACCGCATTCATAGATGGAATTGTTTTTTTTTTCGAAATTCATGTCAAAACTTTGCGAACTTATAACTTGTTTTAAAACTTTCCGAAACTATAACTTTGTCAAAACTTTTTGAACTTATACCTGTTTTCTAAAACTTTCCAATCCTATAACTTTGTCAAAACTAAACCGATTTTCAAAACGATAATTATAGTTTTTTCGAAATTTATGACAAAACTTTCTGAACCTATAACTTTGTCAAATTTTTCCGAACATATAAATTTCTCAAAACTTTCCGAACCTATGACTTTGTCAAAACTGAACCTATTTTTTAAAAGGAAAGGCGGTTCCGAACTTACAACTTTGTCAAAACTTTCCGAACTTATAACTTGTTTTAAAACTTTCCGTACCTATAACTTTGTCAAAACTCAACCGATTTGCAAAAGGAAACGCGTTTTAGTCGTGGCTCGATCTCAATAATTTAACCGCATTCATTGTCAAAAATGTTTTTTTTTCGAAATTCATGTCAAAATTTTCCGAACTTATAACTTGTTTTAAAACTTTCCGAACCTATAACTTTGTCAAAACTGAACCTTTTTTTTTAAAAGGAAAGGCGGTTCCGAACTTACAACTTTGTCAAAACTTTCCGAACTTATAACTTGTTTTAAAACTTTCCGTACCTATAACTTTGTCAAAACTTAACCGATTTTCAAAAGGAAAAGCGTTTAATCGTCACTCGATGTCAATAATAATACTGCATTCATAGTTGGAAAAGTTTTTTTTTCGAAATTTATGACAAAACTTTCCGAACCTATAACTTTGTCAAAACTGAACCGATTTTCAAAAGGAAATGCGGTTTAGTCGTGGCTCGATCTCAATAATTATACTGCATTCATAGTTGGACAAATTTTTTTTTTCGAAATTTATGACAAAACATTCCGAACTTATAACTTTGTTAAATTTTTCCGAACCCATAACTTTGTCAAAACTGAACATATTTTTTTAAAGGGAAAGGCAGTTTTGTCGTGTGTCGATCTCAATAATTAAACCGCGTTCATTGTAGGAAATGTTTTTTTTTCGAAATTCATGTCAACATTTTCCGAACTTATAACTTGTTTTAAAACTTTCCGAACCTATAACTTTCTCAAAACTGAACCGATTTTCAAAAGCAAAGGCGATTAAGTCGTCGCTTGATCTCAATAATTAAAACGCTTTCATAGTTGGAAATTTTATTTTTTTTTCCAAAAGCATGTTAAAACTTTCCGAACCTATAACTTTGTTAAATTTTTCCGAACCTATAACTTTGTCAAAACTTTCCGAACCTATAACTTTGTCAAAACTGAACCGATTTTCAAAAGGAAATGCGGTTTAGTCGTGGCTCGATCTCAATAATTATACAGCATTCATAGTTGGACATATTTTTTTTTTCTAAATTTATGACAAAACTTAACGAACCTATAAACCGAAATCTAGTTGGAAATTTTTTTTTATTCGAAAATCATGTTAAAATTTTCCGAACCTACAACTTTGTCAAATTTTTCCGAAGCTATAACTTTTTCAAAACTTTCCGAACCTATAACATTGTCAAACCTGAACCGATTTTCAGTTGGAAATATTTTTTTTTCTTCGAATTTCATGTCAAAACTTTCCGAACCTATAACTTTGTCAAATCTGAACCGATTTGCAAAAGGAAAGGCTTTTAAGTCGGTGCTCGATCTGAATAATTAAACCGCATTCATAGATGGAATTGTTTTTTTTTTTCGAAATTCATGTCAAAACTTTGCAAATTTATAACTTTTTTTAAAACTTTCCGAAACTATAACTTTGTCAAAACTGAACCGATTATCAAAAGGAAATGAGTGTAAGTCGTGGCTCGATCTCAATAATTAAACCGCATTCATAGATGGAATTGTTTTTTTTTTTTCGAATTCATGTCAAAACTTTTTGAACTTATAACTTGTTTTAAAAATTTTCTGAACCTATAACTTTGTCAAAACTTTTTGAACTTATACCTGTTTTTTAAAACTTTCCGAACCTATAACTTTGTCAAAACTAAACCGATTTTCAAAAGGATAATTATAGTTTGACATGTTTTTTTTTTCGAAATTTATGACAAAACTTTCCGAACATATAACTTTGTCAAATTTTTCCGAACCTATAACTCTGTCAAAACTTTCCGAACCTATAACTTTGTCAAAACTGAACCTATTTTCAAAAGAAAATGCGTTTTAGTCGTGGCTCGATCTGAATAAAAATACTGCATTCATAGTTGGAAATGTATTTTTTTTTCGAAATTTATGCCAAACTTTCCGAACCTATAACTTTGTCCAAACTGAACCGATTTTCAAAAGCAAATACGGTTTAGTCGTGGCTTGATCTCAATAATTAAACCGCATTCATAGTTGGAAATTTTGAAATTAACTTTGTCAAAACTGAACCGATTTTCAAAAGAAAAGGCGTTTCGTGGCTCGATGTCAATAATAATACTGCATTCATAGTTGGAAATGTTTTTTTTTTCGAAATTTATGACAAAACTTTCCGAACATATAACTTTGCCAAAACTGAACCGATTTTCAAAAGGAAAGGCGTTTTAGTCTTGGCTTGATCTCAATAATTAAACCGCATTCATAGATGGAATTGTTTTTTTTTTCGAAATTCATGTCAAAACTTTGCGAACTTATAACTTGTTTTAAAACTTTCCGAAACTATAACTTTGTCAAAACTTTTTGAACTTATACCTGTTTTTTAAAACTTTCCAATCCTATAACTTTGTCAAAACTAAACCGATTTTCAAAAGGATAATTATAGTTTGACATGTTTTTTTTTCGAAATTTATGACAAAACTTTCCGAACCTATAACTTTGTCAAATTTTTCCGAACCTACAACTTTGTCAAAACTTTCCAAACTTATAACGTTTTTCAAAACTTTCCGAACCTATAACTTTGCCAAACCTGAACCGCTTTTCAGTTGGAAATGTTTTTTTTCTTCGAAATTCATGTCAAAACTTTCCGAACCAATAACTTTGTTTTAAAACTTTCCGAACCTATAAATTTGTCAAAACTGAACCGATTTTCAAAAGGAAAGGTGTTTCACTCGTGGCTCGATCTCAATAATTAAACCGAACCTATAACTTATAACCGCATTCATAGTTGGAAATGTTTTTTTTTTTTCGAAATTTATTACAAAACATTCCGAACCTATAACTTTGTCAAATTTTTCCGAACCTATAACTTTGTCAAAACTTTCTGAAATTATAACGTTTTTCAAAACTTTCCGAAACTAAAACTTTGTCAACACTGAACCGATTTCAAAAGGAAAGGCGTTTAAGTCGTGACTCGATGTCAATAATAATACTGCATTCATAGTTGGAAATGTTTTTTTTCGAAATTTATGACAAAACTTTCAGAACCTATAACTTTGTCAAATTTTTCCGAACCTATAACTTTGTCAAAACTTTCCGAACTTATAACGTTTTTCAAAACTTTCCGAACCTATAACCTTGTCAAAACTGAACCGATTTTCAAAAGGAAATGCGTTTTAGTCGTGGCTCGATGTCAATAATAATACTGCATTCATAGTTGGAGATGTTTTTTTTCGAAATTTATGACAAAACTTTCCGATCCTATAACTTTGTCAAAACTGAACCGATTTTCAAAAGGAAAGGCGATTAAGTCGTGGCTTGATCTCAATAATTAAACCGTATTCATAGTTGGAAATGATTTTTTTTTCGAAATTCCTGTCAAAACTTTCCGAACCTATAACTTTGTCATAATTTTCGAACTTATGCCTTTTTTTTAAAACTATTCGAACCTATAACTTTGTCAAAACTAAACCGATTTTCAAAAGGAAAAGCGTTTAATCGTCACTCGATGTCAATAATAATACTGCATTCATAGTTGGAAAAGTTTTTTTTTCGAAATTTATGACAAAACTTTCCGAACCTATAACTTTGTCAAAACTGAACCGATTTGCATTCATAGTTGGAAAAATTTTTTTTTTTCGAAATTTATGACAAAACATTCCGAACTTATAACTTTGTCAAATTTTTCCGAACCTATAACTTTGTCAAAACTTTCCGAAAATATAACTTTGTCAAACCTGAACCGATTTTCAGTTGGAAATGTTTTTTTTTTCGAATTTCATGTCAAAACTTTCCGAACCTATAACTTTGTCAAAACTGAACCTATTTTCAAAAGAAAATGCGTTTTAGTCGTGGCTCGATCTCAATAAAAATACTGCATTCATAGTTGGAAATGTTTTTTTTTTCGAAATTTATGCCAAACTTTCCGAACCTATAACTTTGTCCAAACTGAACCGATTTTCAAAAGGAAATACGGTTTAGTCGTGGCTTGATCTCAATAATTAAACCGCTATTCATAATTGGAAATTTTGAAATTAACTTTGTCAAAACTGAACCGATTTTCAAAAGAAAAGGCGTTTCGTGGCTCGATGTCAATAATAATACTGCATTCATAGTTGGAAATGTTTTTTTTTTTCTAAATTCATGACAAAACTTTCCGAACCTATAACTTTGTCAAAACTGAACCGATTTTCAAAAGGAAAGGCGTTTTAGTCTTGGCTCGATCTCAATAATTAAACCGCATTCATAGATGGAATTGTTTTTTTTTTCGAAATTCATGTCAAAACTTTCCGAACTTATAACTTGTTTTAAAACTTTCCGAAACTATAACTTTGTCAAAACTGAACCGATTTTCAAAAGGATAATTATAGTTTGACATTTTTTTTTCGAAATTTATGACAAAACTTTCCGCAACCTATAACTTTGTCAAATTTTTCCGAACCTATAACTTTGTCAAAACTTTCCAAACTTATAACGTTTTTCAAAACTTTCCGAACCTATAACTTTGTCAAACCTGAACCGCTTTTCAGTTGGAAATGTTTTTTTTCGAAATTCATGTCAAAACTTTCCGAACTCAATAACTTTGTCAAAATTTTCCGAACCTATAAATTTGTCAAAACTGAACCGATTTTCAAAAGGAAAGGTGTTTTACTCGTGGCTCGATCTCAATAATTAAACCGAACCTATAACTTATAACCGCATTCATAGTTGGAAATGTTTTTTTTTTTTCGAAATTTATTACAAAACATTCCGAACCTATAACTTTGTCAAATTTTTCCGAACCTATAACTTTGTCAAAACTTTCTGAAATTATAACGTTTTTCAAAACTTTCCGAAACTAAAACTTTGCCAACACTGAACCGATTTGCAAAAGGAAAGGCGTTTAAGTCGTGGCTCGATCTCAATAATTATACTGCATTCACAGTTGGAAATGTTTTTTTTCGAAATTTATGACAAAACTTTCAGAACCTCTAACTTTGTCAAATTTTTCCGAACCTATAACTTTGTCAAAACTTTCCGAACTTATAACGTTTTTCAAAACTTTCCGAACCTATAACCTTGTCAAAACTGAACCGATTTTCAAAAGGAAATGCGTTTTAGTCGTGGCTCGATGTCAATAATAATACTGCATTCATAGTTGGAGATGTTTTTTTTTCGAAATTTATGACAAAACTTTCCAATCCTATAACTTTGTCAAAACTGAACCGATTTTCAAAAGGAAAGGCGATTAAGTCGTGGCTTGATCTCAATAATTAAACCGTATTCATAGTTGGAAATGATTTTTTTTTTCGAAATTCCTGTCAAAACTTTCCGAACCTATAACTTTGTCATAACTTTTCGAACTTATGCCTTTTTTTTTAAAACTATTCGAACCTATAACTTTGTCAAAACTAAACCGATTTTCAAAAGGAAAAGCGTTTAATCGTCACTCGATGTCAATAATAATACTGCATTCATAGTTGGAAAAGTTTTTTTTTCGAAATTTATGACAAAACTTTCCGAACCTATAACTTTGTCAAAACTTAACCTATTTGCATTCATAGTTGGACAAATTTTTTTTTTTCGAAATTTATGACAAAACATTCCGAACTTATAACTTTGTCAAATTTTTCCGAACCTATAACTTTGTCAAAACTTTCCGAAAATATAACATTGTCAAACCTGAACCGATTTTCAGTTGGAAATGTTTTTTTTTCTTCGAATTTCATGTCAAAACTTTCCGAACCTATAACTTTGTCAAATCTGAACCGATTTGCAAAAGGAAAGGCGTTTAAGTCGTGGCTCGATCTGAATAATTAAACCGCATTCATAGATGGAATTGTTTTTTTCGAAATTCATGTCAAAACTTTGCGAACTTATAACGTTTTTTTAAAACTTTCCGAAACTATAACTTTGTCAAAACTGAACCGATTTTCAAAAGGATAATTATAGTTTGACATTTTTTTTTTCGAAATTTATGACAAAACTTTCCGAACCTATAACTTTGTCAAATTTTTCTGAACCTATAACTCTGTCAAAACTTTCCGAACCTATAACTTTGTCAAAACTGAACCTATTTTCAAAAGAAAATGCGTTTTAGTCGTGGCTCGATCTCAATAATTATACTGCATTCATAGTTGGAAATGTTTTTCTTTTTTCGAAATTTATGACAAAACTTTCCAAACCTATAACAATGTCAAAATTTTCCGAACCTGTAACTTTGTCAAAACTTAACATATTTTCAAAAGGAAATGCGTTTTAGTAGTGGCTCGATCTCAATAATTATACCGCATTCATAGTTGGAAATTTCGAAATTAACTTTGTCAAAACTCAACCGATTTTTAAAAGAAAAGGCGTTTTAGTCGTTGCTCGATGTCAAAATGTTTTTTTTTCCCCCAAATTTATGACAAAACTTTCCGAACCTATAACTTTGTCAAATTTTTCCGAACCAATAACTTTGTCAAAACTTTCCGAACCTATAAATTTGTCAAAACTGAACCGATTTTCAACAGGAAAGGTGTTTAAGTCGTAGCTTGATGTCAATAATAATACTGCATTCATAGTTGGAAATGTTTTTTTTTTCGTAATTTTTGACAAAACTCTCCGAACCTATAACTTTGTCAAATTTTTCTGAACCAATAACTTTGTCAAAACTTTCCGAACCTATGACTTTGTTAAAACTGAACCGATTTTCAAAAAGAAAGGCATTTAGTCGTTGCTTGATCTCAATAATTAAACCGAATTCTAGTTGTAATTTTTTTTTTTTATTCGAAAATCATGTTAAATGTTTCCGAACCTACAACTTTGTCAAATTTTTCTGAACCTATAACTTTGTCAAAACTTTCCGAACCTATAACTTTGTCAAAACTTTCCGAACCCATTATTTTTTTTGAAAATTTTTGAACCTATAACTTTGTCAAAACTGAACCGATTTTCAAAAGAAAATGCATTTTAGTCGTGGCTCGATCTCAATAATTATACTGCATTCATAGTTGGAAATGTTTTTCTTTTTTCGAAATTTATGACAAAACTTTCCGAACCTATAACTTTGTCCAAACTGAACCGATTTTCAAAAGGAAATACGGTTTAGTCGTGGCTTGATCTCAATAATTAAACCGCATTCATAATTGGAAATTTTGAAATTAACTTTGTCAAAACTGAACCGATTTTCAAAAGAAAAGGCGTTTCGTGGCTCGATGTCAATAATAATACTGCATTCATAGTTGGAAATGTTTTTTTTTTCTAAATTCATGACAAAACTTTCCGAACATATAACTTTGTCAAAACTGAACCGATTTTCAAAAGGAAAGGCGTTTTAGTCTTGGCTCGATCTCAATAATTAAACCGCATTCATAGATGGAATTGTTTTTTTTTCGAAATTCATGTCAAAACTTTGCGAACTTATAACTTGTTTTAAAACTTTCCGAAACTATAACTTTGTCAAAACTTTTTGAACTTATACCTGTTTTTTAAAACTTTCCAATCCTATAACTTTGTCAAAACTAAACCGATTTTCAAAAGGATAATTATAGTTTGACATGTTTTTTTTTTCGAAATTTATGACAAAACTTTCCGAACCTATAACTTTGTCAAATTTTTCCGAACCTACAACTTTGTCAAAACTTTCCAAACTTATAACGTTTTTCAAAACTTTCCGAACCTATAACTTTGTCAAACCTGAACCGCTTTTCAGTTGGAAATGTTTTTTTTCTTCGAAATTCATGTCAAAACTTTCCGAACCAATAACTTTGTCAAAACTTTCCGAACCTATAAATTTGTCAAAACTGAACCGATTTTCAAAAGGAAAGGTGTTTCACTCGTGGCTCGATCTCAATAATTAAACCGAACCTATAACTTATAACCGCATTCATAGTTGGAAATGTTTTTTTTTTTTTTCGAAATTTATTACAAAACATTCCGAACCTATAACTTTGTCAAATTTTTCCGAACCTATAACTTTGTCAAAACTTTCTGAACTTATAACGTTTTTCAAAACTTTCCGAAACTATAACTTTGCCAACACTGAACCGATTTGCAAAAGGAAAGGCGTTTAAGTCGTGGCTCGATCTCAATAATTATACTGCATTCACAGTTGGAGATGTTTTTTTTCGAAATTTATGACAAAACTTTCCAATCCTATAACTTTGTCAAAACTGAACCGATTTTCAAAAGGAAAGGCGATTAAGTCGTGGCTTGATCTCAATAATTAAACCGTATTCATAGTTGGAAATGATTTTTTTTTCAAAATTCCTGTCAAAACTTTCCGAACCTATAACTTTGTCATAACTTTTCGAACTTATGCCTTTTTTGTTAAAAATTATTCGAACCTATAACTTTGTCAAAACTAAACCAATTTTCAAAAGGAAAAGCGTTTAATCGTGACTCGATGTCAATAATAATACTGCATTCATAGTTGGAAAAGTTTTTTTTTCGAAATTTATGACAAAACTTTCCGAACCTATAACTTTGTCAAAACTTAACCTATTTTCAAAAGGAAATGCGGTTTTGTCGTGGCTCGATCTCAATAATTATACTGCATTCATAGTTGGACAAATTTTTTTTTTTCGAAATTTATGACAAAACATTCGAACTTATAACTTTGTCAAATTTTTCCGAACCCATAACTTTGTCAAAACTGAACCTTTTTTTTTTAAATGGAAAGGCAGTTTTGTCGTGTGTCGATCTCAATATTTAAACCGCGTTCATTGTAGGAAATGTTTTTTTTTCGAAATTCATGTCAACATTTTCCGAACTTATAACTTGTTTTAAAACTTTCCGAACCTATAACTTTCTCAAAACTGAACCGATTTTCAAAAGCAAAGGCGATTAAGTCGTGGCTTGATCTCAATAATTAAACCGCTTTCATAGTTGGAAATTTTATTTTTTTTTCCAAAAGCATGTTAAAACTTTCCGAACCTATAACTTTGTCAAATTTTTCCGAACCTATAACTTTGTCAAAACTTTCCGAACCTATAACTTTGTCAAAACTGAACCGATTTTCAAAAGGAAATGCGGTTTAGTCGTGGCTCGATCTCAATAATTATACAGCATTCATAGTTGGATATATTTTTTTTTTTCGAAATTTATGACTAAACTTAACGAACCTATAAACCGAAATCTAGTTGGAAATTTTCTTTTTTATTCGAAAATCTTGTTAAAATTTTCCGAACCTACAACTTTGTCAAATTTTTCCGAAGCTATAACTTTTTCAAAACTTTCCGAAAATATAACATTGTCAAACCTGAACCGATTTTCAGTTGGAAATGTTTTTTTTTCTTCGAATTTCATGTCAAAACTTTCCGAACCTTTAACTTTGTCAAATCTGAACCGATTTGCAAAAGGAAAGGCGTTTAAGTCGTGGCTCGATCTGAATAATTAAACCGCATTCATAGATGGAATTGTTTTTTTTTTCGAAATTCATGTCAAAACTTTGCGAACTTATAACGTTTTTTTAAAACTTTCCGAAACTATAACTTTGTCAAAACTGAACCGATTATCAAAAGGAAATGAGTGTAAGTCGTGGCTCGATCTCAATAATTAAACCTCATTCATAGATGGAATTGTTTTTTTTTTTCGAAATTCATGTCAAAACTTTTCGAACTTATAACATGTTTTAAAAATTTTCCGAACCTATAACTTTGTCAAAACTTTTTGAACTTATACCTGTTTTTTAAAACTTTCCGAACCTATAACTTTGTCAAAACTAAACCGATTTTCAAAAGGATAATTATAGTTTGACATTTTTTTTTTTCGAAATTTATGACAAAACTTTCCGAACCTATAACTTTGTCAAATTTTTCCGAACCTATAACTCTGTCAAAACTTAACATATTTTCAAAATGAAATGCGTTTTAGTAGTGGCTCGATCTCAATAATTATACCGCATTCATAGTTGGAAATTTCGAAATTAGCTTTGTCAAAACTCAACCGATTTTCAAAAGAAAAGGCGTTTTAGTCGTGGCTCGATCTCAATAATTATACTGCATTCATAGTTGGAAATGTTTTTCTTTTTTCGAAATTTATGACAAAACTTTCCAAACCTATAACAATGTCAAAATTTTCCGAACCTGTAACTTTGTCAAAACTTAACATATTTTCAAAATGAAATGCGTTTTAGTAGTGGCTCGATCTCAATAATTATACCGCATTCATAGTTGGAAATTTCGAAATTAGCTTTGTCAAAACTCAACCGATTTTCAAAAGAAAAGGCGTTTTAGTCGTTGCTCGATGTCAAAATGTTTTTTTTTCCCCCAAATTTATGACAAAACTTTCCGAACCTATAACTTTGTCAAATTTTTCCGAACCAATAACTTTGTCAAAACTTTCCGAACCTATAAATTTGTCAAAACTGAACCGATTTTCAACAGGAAAGGTGTTTAAGTCGTAGCTTGATGTCAATAATAATACTGCATTCATAGTTGGAAATGTTTTTTTTTTCGTAATTTTTGACAAAACTCTCTGAACCTATAACTTTGTCAAATTTTTCTGAACCAATAACTTTGTCAAAACTTTCCGAACCTATGACTTTGTTAAAACTGAACCGATTTTCAAAAAGAAAGGCATTTAGTCGTTGCTTGATCTCAATAATTAATCCGAATTCTAGTTGTAATTTTTTTTTTTTATTCGAAAATCATGTTAAATGTTTCCGAACCTACAACTTTGTCAAATTTTTCCGAACCTATAACTTTGTCAAAACTTTCCGAACCTATAACTTTGTCAAAACTTTCCGAACCCATTATTTTTTTTGAAAATTTTTGAACCTATAACTTTGTCAAAACTGAACCGATTTTCAAAAGAAAATGCATTTTAGTCGTGGCTCGATCTCAATAATTATACTGCATTCATAGTTGGAAATGTTTTTCTTTTTTCGAAATTTATGACAAAACTTTCCGAACCTATAACAATGTCAAAATTTTCCGAACCGGTAACTTTGTCAAAACTGAACCTATTTTCGAAAGGAAAGGCGGTTTAGTCGTGGTTCGATCTCAATAATTAAACCGCATTCATTGTTGGAAATGTTTTTTTTTTTCGAAATTCATGTCAACATTTTCCGAACTTATAATTTGTTTTAAAACTTTCCGAACCTATAACTTTGTCAAAACTGAACCGATTTTCAAAAGGAAAGGCGTTTTAGTCGTGGCTTGATGTCAATAATAATATTGCATTCATAGTTGGAAATGTTTTTTTTTTTCGTAATTTATGATAAAAATTTCCGAACCTGTAACTTTGTCAAATTTTTCCGAACCAATAACTTTGTCAAAACTTTCCGAACCTATAACCTTGTCAAAACTTAACCTATTTTCAAAAGGAAATGCGGTTTAGTCGTGGCTCGATCTCAATAATTATACTGCATTCATAGTTGGACAAATTTTTTTTTTTCGAAATTTATGACAAAACATTCCGAACTTATAACTTTGTCAAATTTTTCCGAACCCATAACTTTGTCAAAACTGAACCTTTTTTTTTTTAAAGGGAAAGGCAGTTTTGTCGTGTGTCGATCTCAATATTTAAACCGCGTTCATTGTAGGAAATGTTTTTTTTTCGAAATTCATGTCAACATTTTCCGAACTTATAACTTGTTTTAAAACTTTCCGAACCTATAACTTTCTCAAAACTGAACCGATTTTCAAAAGCAAAGGCGATTAAGTCGTGGCTTGATCTCAATAATTAAACCGCTTTCATAGTTGGAAATTTTATTTTTTTTTCCAAAAGCATGTTAAAACTTTCCGAACCTATAACTTTGTCAAATTTTTCCGAACCTATAACTTTGTCAAAACTTTCCGAACCTATAACTTTGTCAAAACTAAACCGATTTTCAAAAGGATAATTATAGTTTGACATTTTTTTTTTTCGAAATTTATGACAAAACTTTCCGAACCTATAACTTTGTCAAATTTTTCCGAACCTATAACTCTGTCAAAACTTTCCGAACCTATAACTTTGTCAAAACTGAACCTATTTTCAAAAGAAAATGCGTTTTAGTCGTGGCTCGATCTCAATAATTATACTGCATTCATAGTTGGAAATGTTTTTCTTTTTTCGAAATTTATGACAAAACTTTCCAAACCTATAACAATGTCAAAATTTTCCGAACCTGTAACTTTGTCAAAACTTAACATATTTTCAAAATGAAATGCGTTTTAGTAGTGGCTCGATCTCAATAATTATACCGCATTCATAGTTGGAAATTTCGAAATTAGCTTTGTCAAAACTCAACCGATTTTCAAAAGAAAAGGCGTTTTAGTCGTTGCTCGATGTCAAAATGTTTTTTTTTCCCCCAAATTTATGACAAAACTTTCCGAACCTATAACTTTGTCAAATTTTTCCGAACCAATAACTTTGTCAAAACTTTCCGAACCTATAAATTTGTCAAAACTGAACCGATTTTCAACAGGAAAGGTGTTTAAGTCGTAGCTTGATGTCAATAATAATACTGCATTCATAGTTGGAAATGTTTTTTTTTTCGTAATTTTTGACAAAACTCTCCGAACCTATAACTTTGTCAAATTTTTCTGAACCAATAACTTTGTCAAAACTTTCCGAACCTATGACTTTGTTAAAACTGAACCGATTTTCAAAAAGAAAGGCATTTAGTCGTTGCTTGATCTCAATAATTAAACCGAATTCTAGTTGTAATTTTATTTGTCAAAACTTTCCGAACTTATAACTTTTTTCAAAACTTTCCGAACGTATAACTTTGTCAAAACTTAACCGATATTCAAAAGGAAAGGCGTTTAAGTCGTGGCTCGATCTCAATAATTAAACCGCATTCATAGTCGGAAATGTTTTTTTTTTTCGAAATTAATGTCAAAACTTTCCGAACCTTTAACTTTGACAAAACTTTTCGAACTTATAATTTGTTTTAAAATTTTCCGAACCTATAACTTTCTCAAAACTGAACCGATTTTCAAAAGGAAAGGCGTTTAAGTCGTGGCGCGATCTCAATAATTAAACCGCATTCATAGTTGGAAATATTTTGTTTTTTCGAAAATCATGTTAAAACTTTTCGAACCTATAACTTTGTGAAAACTTTCTGAACGTATAACTTTTTTCAAAAATTTCCGAACCTGTAACTTTGTCAAAACTGAACCGATTTTCAAAAGGAAAGGCATTTAACTCGATGTCAATAATAATATTGCATTCATAGTTGGAAATATTTTTTTTCGAAATTTATGACAAAACTTTCCGAACATATAACTTTGTCAAAACTTTCCGAACTTATAACTTTTTTCAAAACTTTCCGAACCTATAACTTTGTCAAAACTGAACCGATTTTCAAAAGGAAAGGCATTTAACTCGATGTCAATAATAATACTGCATTCATAGTTGGAAATGTTTTTTTTTTCTCCAAATTTATGACAAACCTTTAACTTTGTAAAAATTTCCGAACCTATAATTTTTTCTAAAATTTTTCGAACCTATAATTTTGTCAAAACTGAACCGATTTTCAAAAGGAAAGGCGTTTTAGTCGTGGCTCGATGTCAATAATAATACTGCATTCATAGTTGAAAATGTTTTTTTTTTCCAAATTTATGACAAAACTTTCCGAACCTATAACTTTTACAAAACTGAACCGATTTGCAAAAGGAAATGCGTTTTAGTCGTGGCTCGATCTCAATAATTAAACTGCATTCATAGTTGGAAATGTTTTTTTTGAGAAAATCATGTCTGAAATTTTCCCAACCTATAACTTTGTCACATTATTCCGAACCTATAACTTTGTCAAAACTTTCCGAACTTATAACTTTTTTCAAAACTTTCCGAACTTATAACTTTGTTAGACGCATTCATTGTTGGAAAGGTTTTTTTTTTTTTGCGAAAGTCAATCAAAACTTTCCGAACCTATAACTATGTCAAAACTTTCCGAACCTATAACTTTGTCATAACTTTTCGAACTTATGCCTTTTTTTTTAAAAACTATTCGAACCTATAACTTTGTCAAAACTAAACCGATTTTCAAAAGGAAAAGCGTTTAATCGTGACTCGATGTCAATAATAATACTGCATTCATAGTTGGAAAAGTTTTTTTTTCGAAATTTATGACAAAACTTTCCGAACCTATAACTTTGTCAAAACTTAACCTATTTTCAAAAGGAAATGCGGTTTAGTCGTGGCTCGATCTCAATAATTATACTGCATTCATAGTTGGACAAATTTTTTTTTTTCGAAATTTATGACAAAACATTCCGAACTTATAACTTTGTCAAATTTTTCCGAACCCATAACTTTGTCAAAACTGAACCTTTTTTTTTTAAAGGGAAAGGCAGTTTTGTCGTGTGTCGATCTCAATATTTAAACCGCGTTCATTGTAGGAAATGTTTTTTTTTCGAAATTCATGTCAACATTTTCCGAACTTATAACTTGTTTTAAAACTTTCCGAACCTATAACTTTCTCAAAACTGAACCGATTTTCAAAAGCAAAGGCGATTAAGTCGTGGCTTGATCTCAATAATTAAACCGCTTTCATAGTTGGAAATTTTATTTTTTTTTCCAAAAGCATGTTAAAACTTTCCGAACCTATAACTTTGTCAAATTTTTCCGAACCTATAACTTTGTCAAAACTTTCCGAACCTATAACTTTGTCAAAACTAAACCGATTTTCAAAAGGATAATTATAGTTTGACATTTTTTTTTTTCGAAATTTATGACAAAACTTTCCGAACCTATAACTTTGTCAAATTTTTCCGAACCTATAACTCTGTCAAAACTTTCCGAACCTATAACTTTGTCAAAACTGAACCTATTTTCAAAAGAAAATGCGTTTTAGTCGTGGCTCGATCTCAATAATTATACTGCATTCATAGTTGGAAATGTTTTTCTTTTTTCGAAATTTATGACAAAACTTTCCGAACCTATAACTTTGTCAAATTTTCCGAACCTATAACTCTGTCAAAACTTAACATATTTTCAAAATGAAATGCGTTTTAGTAGTGGCTCGATCTCAACAATTATACCGCATTCATAGTTGGAAATTTCGAAATTAGCTTTGTCAAAACTCAACCGATTTTCAAAAGAAAAGGCGTTTTAGTCGTGGCTCGATCTCAATAATTATACTGCATTCATAGTTGAAAATGTTTTTCTTTTTTCGAAATTTATGACAAAACTTTCCAAACCTATAACAATGTCAAAATTTTCCGAACCTGTAACTTTGTCAAAACTTAACATATTTTCAAAATGAAATGCGTTTTAGTAGCTCGATCTCAATAATTATACCGCATTCATAGTTGGAAATTTCGAAATTAGCTTTGTCAAAACTCAACCGATTTTCAAAAGAAAAGGCGTTTTAGTCGTTGCTCGATGTCAAAATGTTTTTTTTTCCCCCAAATTTATGACAAAACTTTCCGAACCTATAACTTTGTCAAATTTTTCCGAACCAATAACTTTGTCAAAACTTTCCGAACCTATAAATTTGTCAAAACTGAACCGATTTTCAACAGGAAAGGTGTTTAAGTCGTAGCTTGATGTCAATAATAATACTGCATTCATAGTTGGAAATGTTTTTTTTTTCGTAATTTTTGACAAAACTCTCCGAACCTATAACTTTGTCAAATTTTTCTGAACCAATAACTTTGTCAAAACTTTCCGAACCTATGACTTTGTTAAAACTGAACCGATTTTCAAAAAGAAAGGCATTTAGTCGTTGCTTGATCTCAATAATTAAACCGAATTCTAGTTGTAATTTTTTTTTTTATTCGAAAATCATGTTAAATGTTTCCGAACCTACAACTTTGTCAAATTTTTCCGAACCTATAACTTTGTCAAAACTTTCCGAACCTATAACTTTGTCAAAACTTTCCGAACCCATTATTTTTTTTGAAAATTTTTGAACCTATAACTTTGTCAAAACTGAACCGATTTTCAAAAGAAAATGCATTTTAGTCGTGGCTCGATCTCAATAATTATACTGCATTCATAGTTGGAAATGTTTTTCTTTTTTCGAAATTTATGACAAAACTTTCCGAACCTATAACAATGTCAAAATTTTCCGAACCGGTAACTTTGTCAAAACTGAACCTATTTTCGAAAGGAAAGGCGGTTTAGTCGTGGTTCGATCTCAATAATTAAACCGCATTCATTGTTGGAAATGTTTTTTTTTTTCGAAATTCATGTCAACATTTTCCGAACTTATAATTTGTTTTAAAACTTTCCGAACCTATAACTTTGTCAAAACTGAACCGATTTTCAAAAGGAAAGGCGTTTTAGTCGTGGCTTGATGTCAATAATAATATTGCATTCATAGTTGGAAATGTTTTTTTTTTTCGTAATTTATGATAAAAATTTCCGAACCTATAACTTTGTCAAATTTTTCCGAACCAATAACTTTGTCAAAACTTTCCGAACCTATAACCTTGTCAAAACTGAACCGATTTTCAAAAGGAAATGCGTTTTAGTCGTTGCTCGATTTCAATAATAATATTGCATTCATAGTTGGAAATATTTTTTTTCGAAATTTATGACAAAACTTTCCGAACATATAACTTTGTCAAAACTTTCCGAACTTATAACTTTTTTCAAAACTTTCCGAACCTATAACTTTGTCAAAACTGAACCGATTTTCAAAAGGAAAGGCATTTAACTCGATGTCAATAATAATACTGCATTCATAGTTGGAAATTTTTTTTTTTTCTTCAAATTTATGACAAACCTTTAACTTTGTAAAAATTTCCGAACCTATAATTTTTTCTAAAATTTTTCGAACCTATAATTTTGTTAAAACTGAACCGATTTTCAAAAGGAAATGCGTTTTAGTCGTGGCTCGATGTCAATAATAATACTGCATTCATAGTTGAAAATGTTTTTTTTTTCCAAATTTATGACAAAACTTTCCGAACCTATAACTTTTACAAAACTGAACCGATTTGCAAAAGGAAATGCGTTTTAGTCGTGGCTCGATCTCAATAATTATACTGCATTCATAGTTGGAAATGTTTTTTTTGAGAAAATCATGTCTAAATTTTCCCAACCTATAACTTTGTCACATTATTCCGAACCTATAACTTTGTCAAAACTTTCCGAACTTATAACTTTTTTCAAAACTTTCCGAACTTATAACTTTGTTAGACGCATTCATTGTTGGAAAGGTTTTTTTTTTTTGCGAAAGTCACATCAAAACTTTCCGAACCTATAACTATGTCAAAACTTTCCGAACCTATAACTTTGTCATAACTTTTCGAACTTATGCCTTTTTTTTTAAAAACTATTCGAACCTATAACTTTGTCAAAACTAAACCGATTTTCAAAAGGAAAAGCGTTGAATCGTGACTCGATGTCAATAATAATACTGCATTCATAGTTGGAAAAGTTTTTTTTTCGAAATTTATGACAAAACTTTCCGAACCTATAACTTTGTCAAAACTTAACCTATTTTCAAAAGGAAATGCATTTTAGTCGTGGCTCGATCTCAATAATTATACTGCATTCATAGTTGGAAATGTTTTTCTTTTTTCGAAATTTATGACAAAACTTTCCGAACCTATAACAATGTCAAAATTTTCCGAACCGGTAACTTTGTCAAAACTGAACCTATTTTCGAAAGGAAAGGCGGTTTAGTCGTGGTTCGATCTCAATAATTAAACCGCATTCATTGTTGGAAATGTTTTTTTTTTTCGAAATTCATGTCAACATTTTCCGAACTTATAATTTGTTTTAAAACTTTCCGAACCTATAACTTTGTCAAAACTGAACCGATTTTCAAAAGGAAAGGCGTTTTAGTCGTGGCTTGATGTCAATAATAATATTGCATTCATAGTTGGAAATGTTTTTTTTTTTCGTAATTTATGATAAAAATTTCCGAACCTGTAACTTTGTCAAATTTTTCCGAACCTATAACTTTGTCAAAACTTTCCGAACCTATAACCTTGTCAAAACTGAACCGATTTTCAAAAGGAAATGCGTTTTAGTCGTTGCTCGATTTCAATAATAATATTGCATTCATAGTTGGAAATATTTTTTTTCGAAATTTATGACAAAACTTTCCGAACATATAACTTTGTCAAAACTTTCCGAACTTATAACTTTTTTCAAAACTTTCCGAACCTATAACTTTGTCAAAACTGAACCGATTTTCAAAAGGAAAGGCATTTAACTCGATGTCAATAATAATACTGCATTCATAGTTGGAAATTTTTTTTTTCTTCAAATTTATGACAAACCTTTAACTTTGTAAAAATTTCCGAACCTATAATTTTTTCTAAAATTTTTCGAACCTATAATTTTGTTAAAACTGAACCGATTTTCAAAAGGAAATGCGTTTTAGTCGTGGCTCGATGTCAATAATAATACTGCATTCATAGTTGAAAATGTTTTTTTTTTCCAAATTTATGACAAAACTTTCCGAACCTATAACTTTTACAAAACTGAACCGATTTGCAAAAGGAAATGCGTTTTAGTCGTGGCTCGATCTCAATAATTATACTGCATTCATAGTTGGAAATGTTTTTTTTGAGAAAATCATGTCTAAATTTTCCCAACCTATAACTTTGTCACATTATTCCGAACCTATAACTTTGTCAAAACTTTCCGAACTTATAACTTTTTTCAAAACTTTCCGAACTTATAACTTTGTTAGACGCATTCATTGTTGGAAAGGTTTTTTTTTTTTTGCGAAAGTCACATCAAAACTTTCCGAACCTATAACTATGTCAAAACTTTCCGAACCTATAACTTTGTCATAACTTTTCGAACTTATGCCTTTTTTTTTAAAAACTATTCGAACCTATAACTTTGTCAAAACTAAACCGATTTTCAAAAGGAAAAGCGTTGAATCGTGACTCGATGTCAATAATAATACTGCATTCATAGTTGGAAAAGTTTTTTTTTCGAAATTTATGACAAAACTTTCCGAACCTATAACTTTGTCAAAACTTAACCTATTTTCAAAAGGAAATGCGGTTTAGTCGTGGCTCGATCTCAATAATTATACTGCATTCATAGTTGGACAAATTTTTTTTTTTCGAAATTTATGACAAAACATTCCGAACTTATAACTTTGTCAAATTTTTCCGAACCCATAACTTTGTCAAAACTGAACCTTTTTTTTTTAAAGGGAAAGGCAGTTTTGTCGTGTGTCGATCTCAATATTTAAACCGCGTTCATTGTAGGAAATGTTTTTTTTTCGAAATTCATGTCAACATTTTCCGAACTTATAACTTGTTTTAAAACTTTCCGAACCTATAACTTTCTCAAAACTGAACCGATTTTCAAAAGCAAAGGCGATTAAGTCGTGGCTTGATCTCAATAATTAAACCGCTTTCATAGTTGGAAATTTTATTTTTTTTTCCAAAAGCATGTTAAAACTTTCCGAACCTATAACTTTGTCAAATTTTTCCGAACCTATAACTTTGTCAAAACTTTCCGAACCTATAACTTTGTCAAAACTAAACCGATTTTCAAAAGGATAATTATAGTTTGACATTTTTTTTTTCGAAATTTATGACAAAACTTTCCGAACCTATAACTTTGTCAAATTTTTCCGAACCTATAACTCTGTCAAAACTTTCCGAACCTATAACTTTGTCAAAACTGAACCTATTTTCAAAAGACAATGCGTTTTAGTCGTGGCTCGATCTCAATAATTATACTGCATTCATAGTTGGAAATGTTTTTCTTTTTTCGAAATTTATGACAAAACTTTCCAAACCTATAACAATGTCAAAATTTTCCGAACCTATAACTTTGTCAAAACTTAACATATTTTCAAAATGAAATGCGTTTTAGTAGTGGCTCGATCTCAATAATTATACCGCATTCATAGTTGGAAATTTCGAAATTAGCTTTGTCAAAACTCAACCGATTTTCAAAAGAAAAGGCGTTTTAGTCGTTGCTCGTTGTCAAAATGTTTTTTTTTCCCCCAAATTTATGACAAAACTTTCCGAACCTATAACTTTGTCAAATTTTTCCGAACCAATAACTGTGTCAAAACTTTCCGAACCTATAAATTTGTCAAAACTGAACCGATTTTCAACAGGAAAGGTGTTTAAGTCGTAGCTTGATGTCAATAATAATACTGCATTCATAGTTGGAAATGTTTTTTTTTTCGTAATTTTTGACAAAACTCTCCGAACCTATAACTTTGTCAAATTTTTCTGAACCAATAACTTTGTCAAAACTTTCCGAACCTATGACTTTGTTAAAACTGAACCGATTTTCAAAAAGAAAGGCATTTAGTCGTTGCTTGATCTCAATAATTAAACCGAATTCTAGTTGTAATTTTATTTGTCAAAACTTTCCGAACTTATAACTTTTTTCAAAACTTTCCGAACGTATAACTTTGTCAAAACTTAACCGATATTCAAAAGGAAAGGCGTTTAAGTCGTGGCTCGATCTCAATAATTAAACCGCATTCATAGTCGGAAATGTTTTTTTTTTTTCGAAATTAATGTCAAAACTTTCCGAACCTCTAACTTTGACAAAACTTTTCGAACTTATAATTTGTTTTAAAATTTTCCGAACCTATAACTTTCTCAAAACTGAACCGATTTTCAAAAGGAAAGGCGTTTAAGTCGTGGCGCGATCTCAATAATTAAGCCGCATTCATAGTTGGAAATATTTTGTTTTTTCGAAAATCATGTTAAAACTTTTCGAACCTATAACTTTGTGAAAACTTTCTGAACGTATAACTTTTTTCAAAAATTTCCGAACCTGTAACTTTGTCAAAACTGAACCGATTTTCAAAAGGAAAGGCATTTAACTCGATGTCAATAATAATATTGCATTCATAGTTGGAAATATTTTTTTTCGAAATTTATGACAAAACTTTCCGAACATATAACTTTGTCAAAACTTTCCGAACTTATAACTTTTTTCAAAACTTTCCGAACCTATAACTTTGTCAAAACTGAACCGATTTTCAAAAGGAAAGGCATTTAACTCGATGTCAATAATAATACTGCATTCATAGTTGGAAATGTTTTTTTTTTCTCCAAATTTATGACAAACCTTTAACTTTGTAAAAATTTCCGAACCTATAATTTTTTCTAAAATTTTTCGAACCTATAATTTTGTCAAAACTGAACCGATTTTCAACAGGAAAGGTGTTTAAGTCGTAGCTTGATGTCAATAATAATACTGCATTCATAGTTGGAAATGTTTTTTTTTTCGTAATTTTTGACAAAACTCTCCGAACCTATAACTTTGTCAAATTTTTCTGAACCAATAACTTTGTCAAAACTTTCCGAACCTATGACTTTGTTAAAACTGAACCGATTTTCAAAAAGAAAGGCATTTAGTCGTTGCTTGATCTCAATAATTAAACCGAATTCTAGTTGTAATTTTATTTGTCAAAACTTTCCGAACTTATAACTTTTTTCAAAACTTTCCGAACGTATAACTTTGTCAAAACTTAACCGATATTCAAAAGGAAAGGCGTTTAAGTCGTGGCTCGATCTCAATAATTAAACCGCATTCATAGTCGGAAATGTTTTTTTTTTTCGAAATTAATGTCAAAACTTTCCGAACCTCTAACTTTGACAAAACTTTTCGAACTTATAATTTGTTTTAAAATTTTCCGAACCTATAACTTTCTCAAAACTGAACCGATTTTCAAAAGGAAAGGCGTTTAAGTCGTGGCGCGATCTCAATAATTAAGCCGCATTCATAGTTGGAAATATTTTGTTTTTTCGAAAATCATGTTAAAACTTTTCGAACCTATAACTTTGTGAAAACTTTCTGAACGTATAACTTTTTTCAAAAATTTCCGAACCTGTAACTTTGTCAAAACTGAACCGATTTTCAAAAGGAAAGGCATTTAACTCGATGTCAATAATAATATTGCATTCATAGTTGGAAATATTTTTTTTCGAAATTTATGACAAAACTTTCCGAACATATAACTTTGTCAAAACTTTCCGAACTTATAACTTTTTTCAAAACTTTCCGAACCTATAACTTTGTCAAAACTGAACCGATTTTCAAAAGGAAAGGCATTTAACTCGATGTCAATAATAATACTGCATTCATAGTTGGAAATGTTTTTTTTTTCTCCAAATTTATGACAAACCTTTAACTTTGTAAAAATTTCCGAACCTATAATTTTTTCTAAAATTTTTCGAACCTATAATTTTGTCAAAACTGAACCGATTTTCAAAAGGAAAGGCGTTTTAGTCGTGGCTCGATGTCAATAATAATACTGCATTCATAGTTGAAAATGTTTTTTTTTTCCAAATTTATGACAAAACTTTCCGAACCTATAACTTTTACAAAACTGAACCGATTTGCAAAAGGAAATGCGTTTTAGTCGTGGCTCGATCTCAATAATTATACTGCATTCATAGTTGGAAATGTTTTTTTTGAGAAAATCATGTCTAAATTTTCCCAACCTATAACTTTGTCACATTATTCCGAACCTATAACTTTGTCAAAACTTTCCGAACTTATAACTTTTTTCAAAACTTTCCGAACTTATAACTTTGTTAGACGCATTCATTGTTGGAAAGGTTTTTTTTTTTTGCGAAAGTCACATCAAAACTTTCCGAACCTATAACTATGTCAAAACTTTCCGAACCTATAACTTTGTCATAACTTTTCGAGCTTATGCCTTTTTTTTTAAAAACTATTCGAACCTATAACTTTGTCAAAACTAAACCGATTTTCAAAAGGAAAAGCGTTTAATCGTGACTCGATGTCAATAATAATACTGCATTCATAGTTGGAAAAGTTTTTTTTTCGAAATTTATGACAAAACTTTCCGAACCTATAACTTTGTCAAAACTTAACCTATTTTCAAAAGGAAATGCGGTTTAGTCGTGGCTCGATCTCAATAATTATACTGCATTCATAGTTGGACAAATTTTTTTTTTTCGAAATTTATGACAAAACATTCCGAACTTATAACTTTGTCAAATTTTTCCGAACCCATAACTTTGTCAAAACTGAACCTTTTTTTTTAAAGGGAAAGGCAGTTTTGTCGTGTGTCGATCTCAATATTTAAACCGCGTTCATTGTAGGAAATGTTTTTTTTTCGAAATTCATGTCAACATTTTCCGAACTTATAACTTGTTTTAAAACTTTCCGAACCTATAACTTTCTCAAAACTGAACCGATTTTCAAAAGCAAAGGCGATTAAGTCGTGGCTTGATCTCAATAATTAAACCGCTTTCATAGTTGGAAATTTTATTTTTTTTTCCAAAAGCATGTTAAAACTTTCCGAACCTATAACTTTGTCAAATTTTTCCGAACCTATAACTTTGTCAAAACTTTCCGAACCTATAACTTTGTCAAAACTAAACCGATTTTCAAAAGGATAATTATAGTTTGACATTTTTTTTTTTCGAAATTTATGACAAAACTTTCCGAACCTATAACTTTGTCAAATTTTTCCGAACCTATAACTCTGTCAAAACTTTCCGAACCTATAACTTTGTCAAAACTGAACCTATTTTCAAAAGAAAATGCGTTTTAGTCGTGGCTCGATCTCAATAATTATACTGTATTCATAGTTGGAAATGTTTTTCTTTTTTCGAAATTTATGACAAAACTTTCCAAACCTATAACAATGTCAAAATTTACCGAACCTGTAACTTTGTCAAAACTTAACATATTTTCAAAATGAAATGCGTTTTAGTAGTGGCTCGATCTCAATAATTATACCGCATTCATAGTTGGAAATTTCGAAATTAGCTTTGTCAAAACTCAACCGATTTTCAAAAGAAAAGGCGTTTTAGTCGTTGCTCGATGTCAAAATGTTTTTTTTTCCCCCAAATTTATGACAAAACTTTCCGAACCTATAACTTTGTCAAATTTTTCCGAACCAATAACTTTGTCAAAACTTTCCGAACCTATAAATTTGTCAAAACTGAACCGATTTTCAACAGGAAAGGTGTTTAAGTCGTAGCTTGATGTCAATAATAATACTGCATTCATAGTTGGAAATGTTTTTTTTTTCGTAATTTTTGACAAAACTCTCCGAACCTATAACTTTGTCAAATTTTTCTGAACCAATAACTTTGTCAAAACTTTCCGAACCTATGACTTTGTTAAAACTGAACCGATTTTCAAAAAGAAAGGCATTTAGTCGTTGCTTGATCTCAATAATTAAACCGAATTCTAGTTGTAATTTTATTTGTCAAAACTTTCCGAACTTATAACTTTTTTCAAAACTTTCCGAACGTATAACTTTGTCAAAACTTAACCGATATTCAAAAGGAAAGGCGTTTAAGTCGTGGCTCGATCTCAATAATTAAACCGCATTCATAGTCGGAAATGTTTTTTTTTTTCGAAATTAATGTCAAAACTTTCCGAACCTCTAACTTTGACAAAACTTTTCGAACTTATAATTTGTTTTAAAATTTTCCGAACCTATAACTTTCTCAAAACTGAACCGATTTTCAAAAGGAAAGGCGTTTAAGTCGTGGCGCGATCTCAATAATTAAACCGCATTCATAGTTGGAAATATTTTGTTTTTTCGAAAATCATGTTAAAACTTTTCGAACCTATAACTTTGTGAAAACTTTCTGAACGTATAACTTTTTTCAAAAATTTCCGAACCTGTAACTTTGTCAGAACTGAACCCTTTTTTCAAAAGGAAAGGCGATTTAGTCGTGGCTCGATCTCAATAATTAAACCGCATTCATTGTTGGAAATGTTTTTTTTTTTTTTCGAATTTCATGTCAAAACTTTCCGAACCTATAACTTTGTGAAAACTTTCTGAACTTATAACTTTTTTTCAAAACTTTCCGAACCTATAACTTTGTCAAACCTAAACCGCTTTTCAGATGGAAATGTTTTTTTTTCGAAATTCATGTCAAAACTTTCCGAACCTCTAACTTTGACAAAACTTTTCGAACTTACAATTTTTTTTAAAACTTTCCGAACCTATAACTTTGTCAAAACTGAACCGATTTTCAAAAGGAAATGCGGTTTAGTCGTGGCTTGATCTCAATAATTAAACCGCATTCATAGTTGGAAATTTTGAAATTAACATTGTCAAAACTGAAGCGATTTTCAAAAGAAAAGGCGTTTAAGTCGTGGCTCGATGTCAATAATTAAACCGCATTCATAGTAAGAAATTTATTTTTTTTTTCGAAATTCATGTCAAAACTTTCCGAACTCATAACTTTGACAAAACATTTCGAACTTAAACCTTTGTCAAAACTAAACCGATCTTCAAAGGGAAAAACGTTTTAGTCGTGGCTCTATCTTAATAATTAAACCGCATTCATTTTTGGAAAATAATAATACTGCATTCATGGTTGGAAATGTTTTTTTTCGAAATTTACGAAAAAACTTTCCGAACCAATAACTTTGTCAAAACTGAACCGATTTTCAAAAGGAAATGCGTTTTAGTCGTGGCTCGATCTCAATAATTATACTGCATTCATAGTTGGAAATGTTTTTTTTTTTTCGAACGTCATGTCAAAACTTTCCGAACCTATAACTTTGTGAAAACTTTCTGAACTTATAACTTTTTTTCAAAACTTTCCGAACCTATAACTTTGTCAAAACTGAACCGATATTCAAAAGGAAAGGCGATTTAGTCGGGGCTCGATCTCAATAATGATACTGCATTCAAAGTTGGAAATGTTTTTCTTTTTTCGAAATTCATGTCAAAACTTTCCGAACTCATAACTTTGACAAAACATTTCGAACTTATAACTTTGTCAAAACTAAACCGATCTTCAAAGGGAAAGGCGTTTTAGTCGTGGCGTTTAAGTCGTGGCGCGATCTCAATAATTAAACCGCATTCATAGTTGGAAATATTTTGTTTATTCGAAAATCATGTTAAAACTTTCCGAACCTATAACTTTGTGAAAACTTTCCGAACTTATAACTTTTTTCAAAACTTTCCGAACCTATAACTTTGTCAAAACTGAACCGATATTCAAAAGGAAAGGCGTTTAAGTCGTGGCTCGATCTCAATAATTAAACCGCATTCATAGTCGGAAATGTTTTTTTTTTCGAAATTAATGTCAAAACTTTCCGAACCTCTAACTTTGACAAAACTTTTCGAACTTATAACTTTTTTTTAAAACTTTCCGAACCTATAACTTTGTCAAAACTGAACTGATATTCAAAAGGAAAGGCGTTTAAGTTGTGGCGCGATCTCAATAATTAAACTGCATTCTTAGTTGGAAATATTTTGTTTATTCGAAAATCATGTTAAAACTTTCCGAACCTATAACTTTGTGAAAACTTTCCGAACGTATAACTTTTTTCAAAAATTTCCGAACCTGTAACTTTGTCAAAATTGAACCTATTTTCAAAAGGAAAGGCGGGTTAGTCGTGGCTCGATCTCAATAATTAAACCGCATTCATAGTTGGAAATGGTTTTTTTTTTTCGAAATTCATGTCAACATTTTTCGAACTTATAATTTGTATTAAAATTTTCCGAACCTATAACTTTGTCAAAACTGAACTGATATTCAAAAGGAAAGGCGTTTAAGTTGTGGCGCGATCTCAATAATTAAACCGCATTCATAGTTGGAAATATTTAGTTTATTCGAAAATCATGTTAAAACTTTTCGAACATATAACTTTGTGAAAACTTTCTAAACGTATAACTTTTTTCAAAAATTTCCGAACCTGTAACTTTGTCAGAACTAAACCCTTTTTTCAAAAGGAAAGGCGATTTAGTCGTGGCGCGATCTCAATAATTAAACCGCATTCATAGTTGGAAATATTTTGTTTATTCGAAATTCATGTCAAAACTTTCCGAACCTATAACTTTGTGAAAACTTTCTGAACTTATAACTTTTTTTCAAAACTTTCCGAACCTATAACTTTGTCAAACCTGAACCGCTTTTCAGATGGAAATGTTTTTTTTTCGAAATTCATGTCAAAACTTTCCGAACCTCTAACTTTGACAAAACTTTTCGAACTTACAATTTTTTTTAAAACTTTCCGAACCTATAACTTTGTCAAAACAGAACCGATTTTCAAAAGGAAATGCGGTTTAGTCGTGGCTTGATCTCAATAATTAAACCGCATTCATAGTTGGAAATTTTGAAATTAACATTGTCAAAACTGAAGCGATTTTCAAAAGAAAAGGCGTTTAAGTCGTGGCTCGATGTCAATAATTAAACCGCATTCATAGTAGGAAATTTATTTTTTTTTTCGAAATTCATGTCAAAACTTTCCGAACTCATAACTTTGACAAAACATTTCGAACTTAAACCTTTGTCAAAACTAAACCGATTTTCAAAGGGAAAGGCGTTTTAGTCGTGGCTCGATCTTAATAGTTAAACCGCATTCATTTTTGGAAAATAATAATACTGCATTCATGGTTGGAAATGTTTTTTTTCGAAATTTACGACAAAACTTTCCGAACCAATAACTTTGTCAAAACTGAACCGATTTTCAAAAGGAAATGCGTTTTAGTCGTGGCTCGATCTCAATAATTATACTGCATTCGTAGTTGGAAATGTTTTTTTTTTTTCGAAAATCATGTTGAAACTTTCCGAACCTATAACTTTGTCAAAACTTTCCGAACCTATAATTTTTTTCAAAACTTTTAGTTTTGTCGTGGCTTGATCTCAATAATTAAACCTGGTTGGAAATGGTTTTTTTTTTTCGAAATTCATGTCAACATTTTCCGAACTTATAACTTGTTTTAATATTTTCCGAACCTATAACTTTGTCAAAACTAAACTGATATTCAAAAGGAAAGGCGTTTAAGTTGTGGCGCGATCTCAATAATTAAACCGCATTCATAGTTGGAAATATTTTGTTTATTCGAAAATCATGTTAAAACTTTTCGAACCTATACTTTGTGAAAACTTTCCGAACTTATAACTTTTTTCAAAATTTTGCGAACCTATAACTTTGTCAAAACTGAACCGATATTCAAAAGGAAAGGCGTTTAAGTCGTGGCTCGATCTCAATAATTAAACCGCATTCATAGTTGGAAATGTTTTTTTGTTTTTTTTTTTCGAAATTCATGTCAAAACTTTCCGAACCTATAACTTTGTGAAAACTTTCCGAACTTATAACTTTTTTCAAAAATTTCCGAACCTGTAACTTTGTCTAAACTGAACCTATTTTCAAAAGGAAAGGCGGGTTAGTCGTGGCTCGATCTCAATAATTAAACCGCATTCATAGTTGGAAATGTTTTTTTTTTTTGGAATTCATGTCAACATTTTTCGAACTTATAATTTGTTTTAAAACTTTCCGAACCTATAACTTTCTCAAAACTGAACCGATTTTCAAAAGGAAAGGCGTTTAAGTCGTGGCGCGATCTCAATAATTAAACCGCATTCATAGTTGGAAATATTTTGTTTTTTCGAAAATCATGTTAAAACTTTTCGAACCTATAACTTTGTGAAAACTTTCTGAACGTATAACTTTTTTCAAAAATTTCCGAACCTGTAACTTTGCCAGAACTGAACCCTTTTTTCAAAAGGAAAGGCGATTTAGTCGTGGCTCGATCTCAATAATTAAACCGCATTCATAGTTGGAAATGTTTTTTTTTTTTTCGAATTTCATGTCAAAACTTTCCGAACCTATAACTTTGTGAAAACTTTCCGAACTTATAACTTTTTTTCAAAACTTTCCGAACCTATAACTTTGTCAAACCTGAACCGATTTTCAGATGGAAATGTTTTTTTTTCGAAATTCATGTCAAAACTTTCCGAACCTCTAACTTTGACAAAACTTTTCGAACTTACAATTTTTTTTTAAAACTTTCCGAACCTATAACTTTGTCAAAACTGAACCGATTTTCAAAAGGAAATGCGGTTTAGTCGTGGCTCGATCTCAATAATTAAACCGCATTCATAGTTGGAAATTTTGAAATTAACATTGTCAAAACTGAAGCGATTTTCAAAAGAAAAGGCGTTTAAGTCGTGGCTCGATGTCAATAATTAAACCGCATTCATAGTAGGAAATTTTATTTTTTTTTTCGAAATTCATGTCAAAACTTTCCGAACTCATAACTTTGACAAAACATTTCGAACTTAAACCTTTGTCAAAACTAAACCGATCTTTAAAGGGAAAGGCGTTTTAGTCGTGGCTCGATCTTAATAATTAAACCGCATTCATTTTTGGAAAATAATAATACTGCATTCATGGTTGGAAATGTTTTTTTTCGAAATTTACGACAAAACTTTCCGAACCAATAACTTTGTCAAAACTGAACCGATTTTCAAAAGGAAATGCGTTTTAGTCGTGGCTCGATCTCAATAATTATACTGCATTCATAGTTGGAAATGTTTTTTTTTTTTCGAACGTCATGTCAAAACTTTCCGAACCTATAATTTTGTGAAAACTTTCTGAACTTATAACTTTTTTTCAAAACTTTCCGAACCTATAACTTTGTCAAAACTGAACCGATATTCAAAAGGAAAGGCGATTTAGTCGTGGCTCGATCTCAATAATGATACTGCATTCAAAGTTGGAAATGTTTTTCTTTTTTCGAAATTCATGTCAAAACTTTCCGAACTCATAACTTTGACAAAACATTTCGAACTTATAACTTTGTCAAAACTAAACCGATCTTCAAAGGGAAAGGCGTTTTAGTCGTGGCGTTTAAGTCGTGGAGCGATCTCAATAATTAAACCGCATTCATAGTTGGAAATATTTTGTTTATTCGAAAATCATGTTAAAACTTTCCGAACCTATAACTTTGTGAAAACTTTCCGAACTTATAACTTTTTTCAAAACTTTCCGAACCTATAACTTTGTCAAAACTGAACCGATATTCAAAAGGAAAGGCGTTTAAGTCGTGGCTCGATCTCAATAATTAAACCGCATTCATAGTCGGAAATGTTTTTTTTTTCGAAATTAATGTCAAAACTTTCCGAACCTCTAACTTTGACAAAACTTTTCGAACTTATAACTTTTTTTTAAAACTTTCCGAACCTATAACTTTGTCAAAACTGAACTGATATTCAAAAGGAAAGGCGTTTAAGTTGTGGCGCGATCTCAATAATTAAACCGCATTCATAGTTGGAAATATTTTGTTTATTCGAAAATCATGTTAAAACTTTTCGAACCTATAACTTTGTGAAAACTTTCTGAACTTATATCTTTTTTTCAAAACTTTCCGAACCTATAACTTTGTCAAAACTGAACCGATATTCAAAAGGAAAGGCGATTTAGTCGTGGCTCGATCTCAATAATGATACAGCATTCATAGTTGGAAATGTTTTTCTTTTTTCGAAATTCATGTCAAAACTTTCCGAACTCATAACTTTGACAAAACATTTCGAACTTATAACTTTGTCAAAACTAAACCGATCTTCAAAAGGGAAAGGCGTTTTAGTCGTGGCTCGATCTCAATAATTAAACCGCATTCATTGTTGGAAAATAATAATACTGCATTCATGGTTGGAAATATTTTTTTTGCGAAAGTCATGTCTAAATTTTCCCAACCTATAACTTTGTCACATTATTCCGAACCTATAACTTTGTCAAAACTTTCCGAACTTACAACTTTGTCAAAACTTTCCGAACCTATAAATTTTTTTTAAAATTTTCGAACCTATAACTTTGTCAAAACTCAACCGATATTCAAAAGGAAAGGCGTTTAAGTCGTGGCTCGATCTCAATAATTAAACCGCATTCATAGTCGGAAATGTTTTTTTTTTCGAAATTAATGTCAAAACTTTCCGAACCTCTAACTTTGACAAAACTTTTCGAACTTATAACTTTTTTTTAAAACTTTCCGAACCTATAACTTTGTCAAAACTGAACTGATATTCAAAAGGAAAGGCGTTTAAGTTGTGGCGCGATCTCAATAATTAAACCGCATTCATAGTCGGAAATGTTTTTTTTTTTCGAAATTAATGTCAAAACTTTCCGAACCTCTAACTTTGACAAAACATTTCGAACTTATAACTTTGTCAAAACTAAACCGATCTTCAAAGGGAAAGGCGGGTTAGTCGTGGCTCGATCTCAATAATTAAACCGCATTCATTGTTGGAAATGTTTTTTTTTTTTGGAATTCATGTCAAAACTTTCCGAACTCATAACTTTGACAAAACATTTCGAACTTATAACTTTGTCAAAACTAAACCGATCTTCAAAGGGAAAGGCGTTTTAGTCGTGGCGTTTAAGTCGTGGCGCGATCTCAATAATTAAACCGCATTCATAGTTGGAAATATTTTGTTTATTCGAAAATCATGTTAAAACTTTCCGAACCTATAACTTTGTGAAAACTTTCCCAACTTATAACTTTTTTCAAAACTTTCCGAACTTATAACTTTGTCAAAACTCAACCGATATTCAAAAGGAAAGGCGTTTAAGTCGTGGCTCGATCTCAATAATTAAACCGCATTCATTGTTGCAAATATTTTGTTTATTCGAAAATCATGTTAAAACTTTCCAAACCTATAACTTTGTGAAAACTTTCCGAACGTATAACTTTTTTCAAAAATTTCCGAACCTGTAACTTTGTCAAAACTGAACCTATTTTCAAAAGGAAAGGCGTTTAAGTTGTGGCGCGATCTCAATAATTAAACCGCATTCATAGTTGGAAATATTTTGTTTATTCGAAAATCATGTTAAAACTTTCCAAACCTATAACTTTGTGAAAACTTTCCGAACGTATAACTTTTTTCAAAAATTTCCGAACCTGTAACTTTGTCAAAACTGAACCTATTTTCAAAAGGAAAGGCGGGTTAGTCGTGGCTCGATCTCAATAATTAAACCGCATTCATTGTTGGAAATGTTTTTTTTTTTTGGAATTCATGTCAACATTTTTCGAACTTATAATTTGTTTTAAAACTTTCCGAAGCTATAACTTTCTCAAAACTGAACCGATTTTCAAAAGGAAAGGCGTCTAAGTCGTGGCGCGATCTCAATAATTAAATCGCATTCATAGTTGGAAATATTTTGTTTAATCGAAAATCATGTCAAAACTTTCCGAACCTCTAACTTTGACAAAACTTTTCGAACTTACAAGTTTTTTTAAAACTTTGCGAACCTATAACTTTGTCAAAACTGAACCGATATTCAAAAGGAAAGGCGTTTAAGTCGTGGCTCGAACTCAATAATTAAACCGCATACATAGTTGAAATTTTGAAATTAACATTGTCAAAACTGAAGCGATTTTCAAAAGAAAAGGCGTTTAAGTCGTGGCTCGATGTCAATAATTACACCGCATTCATAGTAGGAAATTTTATTTTTTTTTTTCAAAATTCATGTCAAAACTTTCCGAACTCATAACTTTGACAAAACAATTCGAACTTAAACCTTTGTCAAAACTAAACCGATCTTCAAAGGGAAAGGCGTTTTAGTCGTGGCTCGATCTTAATAATTAAACCGCATTCATTGTTGGAAAATAATAATACTGCATTCATGGTTGGAAATGTTTTTTTCGAAATTTACGACAAAACTTTCCGAACCAGTAACTTTGTCAAAACTGAACCGATTTTCAAAAAGAAATGCGTTTTAGTCGTGGCTCGATCTCAATAATTATACTGCATTCATAGTTGGAAATGTTTTTCTTTTTTCGAAATTCATGTCAAAACTTTCCGAACTCATAACTTTGACAAAACATTTCGAACTTATAACTTTGTTAAAACTAAACCGATCTTCAAAGGGAAAGGCGTTTTAGTCGTGGCTCGATCTCAATAATTAAACCGCATTCATTGTTGGAAAATAATAATACTGCATTCATGGTTGGAAATGTTTTTTTTGCGAAAGTCATGTCTAAATTTTCCCAACCTATAACTTTGTCACATTATTCCGAACCTATAGCTTTGTCAAAACTTTCCGAACTTACAACTTTGTCAAAACTTTCTGAACCTATACATTTTTTTTAAAATTTTCGAACCTATAACTTTGTCAAAACTGAACCAATTTTCAAAAGGAAATGCGTTCTAGTCGTGGCTCGATCTCAATAATTAAACCGCATTCAAACGGAAATGTTTTTTTTTCGAAATTAATGTCAAAACTTTCCGAACCTCTAACTTTGACAAAACTTTTCGAACTTATAACTTTTTTTTAAAACTTTCCGAACCTATAACTTTGTCAAAACTGAACTGATATTCAAAAGGAAAGGCGTTTAAGTTGTGGCGCGATCTCAATAATTAAACCGCATTCATAGTTGGAAATATTTTGTTTATTCGAAAATCATGTTAAAACTTTCCGAACCTATAACTTTGTGAAAACTTCCCGAACGTATAACTTTTTTCAAAAATTTCCGAACCTGTATCTTTGTCAAAACTGAATCTATTTTCAAAAGGAAAGGCGGTTTAGTCGTGGTTCGATCTCAATAATTAAACCGCATTCATTGTTGGAAATGTTTTTTTTTTTTCGAAATTTATGTCAACATTTTCTGAACTTATAATTTGTTTTAAAACTTTCCGAACCTATAACTTTCTCAAAACTGAACCGATTTTCAAAAGGAAAGGCGTTTAAGTCGTGGCGCGATCTCAATAATTAAACCGCATTCATAGTTGGAAATATTTTGTTTATTCGAAAATCATGTTAAAACTTTCCGAACCTATAACTTTGTGAAAACTTTCCCAACTTATAACTTTTTTCAAAACTTTCCGAACCTATAACTTTGTCAAAACTCAACCGATATTCAAAAGGAAAGGCGTTTAAGTCGTGGCTCGATCTCAATAATTAAACCGCATTCATAGTCGGAAATGTTTTTTTTTTTCGAAATTAATGTCAAAACTTTCCGAACCTCTAACTTTGACAAAACTTTTCGAACTTATAACTTTTTTTTAAAACTTTCCGAACCTATAACTTTGTCAAAACTGAACTGATATTCAAAAGGAAAGGCGTTTAAGTTGTGGCGCGATCTCAATAATTAAACCGCATTCATAGTCGGAAATGTTTTTTTTTTTCGAAATTAATGTCAAAACTTTCCGAACCTCTAACTTTGACAAAACATTTCGAACTTATAACTTTGTCAAAACTAAACCGATCTTCAAAGGGAAAGGCGGGTTAGTCGTGGCTCGATCTCAATAATTAAACCGCATTCATTGTTGGAAATGTTTTTTTTTTTTGGAATTCATGTCAACATTTTTCGAACTTATAATTTGTTTTAAAACTTTCCGAACCTATAACTTTCTCAAAACTGAACCGATATTCAAAAGGAAAGGCGTTTAAGTCGTGGCTCGATCTCAATAATTAAACCGCATACATAGTTGAAATTTTGAAATTAACATTGTCAAAACTGAAGCGATTTTCAAAAGAAAAGGCGTTTAAGTCGTGGCTCGATGTCAATAATTAAACCGCATTCATAGTAGGAAATTTTATTTTTTTTTTCCAAATTCATGTCAAAACTTTCCGAACTCATAACTTTGACAAAACATTTCGAACTTAAACCTTTGTCAAAACTAAACCGATCTTCAAAGGGAAAGGCGTTTTAGTAGTGGCTCGATCTTAATAATTAAACCGCATTTATTGTTGGAAAATAATAATACTGCATTCATGGTTGGAAATGTTTTTTTTCGAAATTTACGACAAAACTTTCCGAACCAGTAACTTTGTCAAAACTGAACCTATTTTCAAAAAGAAATGCGTTTTAGTCGTGGCTCGATCTCAATAATTATACTGCATTCATAGTTGGAAATGTTTTTTTTTTCGAAATTCATGTCAAAACTTTCCGAACCTATAACTTTGTGAAAACTTTCTGAACTTATAACTTTTTTTCAAAACTTTCCGAACCTATAACTTTGTCAAAACTAAACCGATTTTCAAAAGGAAAGAGGTTTTGGTAGTTGCTAGATCTCAATAATTAAACCGCATTCATTTTTGGAAATGTTTTTTTTTTTCGAAATTCATGTCAACATTTTCCGAACTTATAACTTGTTTTAAAACCTTCCGAACCTATAACTTTGTCAAAACTAAACCGATCTTCAAAAAGGGAAAGGCGTTTTAGTCGTGGCTCGATCTCAATAATTAAACCGCATTCATTGTTGGAAAATAATAATACTGCATTCATGGTTGGAAATGTTTTTTTTGCGAAAGCCATGTCTAAATTTTCCCAACCTATAACTTTGTCACATTATTCCGAACCTATAACTTTGTCAAAACTGAACCGATTTGCAGGCATTTAAGCCTTGGCTCGATCTCTATAATTAAACCGCATTCATTGTTGGAAAGGTTTTTTTTTTCGTAATTAATGTTAAAACTTTCCGAACCTATAACTATGTCAAAATTTTCCGAATCTTTAACTTTGTCAAACCAGAACCGATTTTCAAAAGGAAAAGTGCTTTAGTCGTCGCTCGATCTCAATAATTATACTGCATTCATAGCTGGAAATGTTTTTTTTTTTTTTTTTGGGAAAGTCACGTCAAAACTTTCCGAAACTATAACTTTTTCAGAACTTTTCGAACTTATAAATTTTTTTTAAAACCTTCCGAACCTAAAACTTTTTCAAAACTAAACTGATTTTCAAAAGGAAAGGCGTTTTATTCGTGGCTCGATCTCAATAATTAAACTGCATTCATTGTGGGAAATGTTTTTTTTTTCGAAATTCATGTCAACATTTTCCGAACTTATAACTTGTTTTAAAACTTTCCGAAAGCCACGAATTCATTGTTGGAAATGTTTTTTTTTTATTAGAAAATCTTGTTAAAACTTTCCGAACCTATAACTTTGTCAAAATTTTCCGAACCTATAACTTTGTCAAAACTTTCCGAACCCATAACTTTGTCAAAACTGAACCTATTTTCAAAAGGAAAGGCGGTTTAGTCGTGGCTCGATCTCAATAATTAAACCGCATTCATAGTTGGAAATGTTTTTTTTTTATTCGAAAATCTTGTTAAAATTTTCCGAACCTATAACTTTGTCAAAACTTTCCGTACCTATAACTTTGTCAAAACTGAACCGATTTGCAGGCATTTAAGTCGTGGCTCGATCTCAATAATTAGACCGCATTCATAGTTGGAAATATTTTTTTTTTTTTCGAAATTCATGTCAACATTTTCCGAACCTATAACTTTCTCAACATTTTCCGAACATAAAACTTTGTCAAAACTTTCTGAACCCATAACTTTGTCAAAACTGAACCTTTTTTCAAAAGGAAAGACGGTTTAGTCGCGGCTCGATCCCAATAACAATACTGCATTCATAGTTGGAAATGTTTTTTTTTTCGAAATTCATGTCAAAACTTTCCGAACCTATAACTTTGTCATAACTTTTCGAACTTATACCTTTTTTTTAAAACCTTCCGAACCTATAACTTTGTCAAAACTAAACCGATTTTCAAAAGGAAAGGCGTTTTAGTCGTGGATCGATCTCAATAATTATACTGCACTCATAGCTGGAATTTATTTTTATTTTTTTTTTTTTTGAAAGTCACTTCAAAACTTTTTGAAACTATAAATTTGTCAGAACTTTTCGAACTTATAATTTTTTTTTAAAACTTTCCGAACCTATAACTTTGTCAAAACTAAACCTATTTTCAAAAGGAAAGGCGGTTTAGTCGTGGCTCGATCTCAATAATTAAACCGCATTCATAGTTGGAAATGTTTTTTTTTTATTCGAAAATCTTGTTAAAACTTCCGAACCTATAACTTTGTCAAAACTTTCCGAACTTATAACTTTGTCAAAACTGAACCGATTTGCAGGCATTTAAGTCGTGGCTCGATCTCAATAATTAGACCGCATTCATAGTTGGAAATGTTTTTTTTTTTTCGAAATTCATGTCAAAATTTCCGAACCTATAACTTTGTCAAAACTGAACCGATTTTCAAAAGGAGAGGCGTTTAAGTCGTGGCTCGATCTCAATAATTAAACAGCATTCATATTCGGAATTTATTTTTTTTTTCCAAATTCATGTTAAAACTTTCCGAACCTATAACTTACAACCGCATTCATAGTTGGAAATGTTTTTTTTTTCGAAATTCATGTCAAAACTTTCCGAACCTATAACTTTGTCATAACTTTTCGAACTTATACCTTTTTTTTAAAACTTTCCGAACCTATAACTTTGTCAAAACTAAACCGATTTTCAAAAGGAAAGGCGTTTTAGTCGTGGATCGATTTTAATAATTATACTGCATTCATAGCTGGAAAAGTTTTTTTTTTTTTTTTTGGGAAAGTCAAGTCAAAACTTTCCGAAACTATAACTTTGTCAGAACTTTTCGAACTTATGATTTTTTTCAAAACTTTCCGAACCCATAACTTTGTCAAAACTGAACCTATTTTCAAAAGGAAAGGCGGTTTAGTCGTGGCTCGATCTCTATAATTAAACCGCATTCATAGTTGGAACTGTTTTTTTTTTTTTTGGGAAAGTCATGTTAAAACTTTCCGAACCTATAACTTTGTCAGAACTTTTCGAACTTATAATTTTGTTTCAAAACTTTCCGAACCTATAACTTTGTCAAAACTGAACCTATTTTTAAAAGGAAAGGCGGTTTAGTCGTGGCTCGATCTCAATAATTAAACCGTATTCATTGTTGGAAAGGTTTTTTTTTTTCGTAATTAATGTTAAAATTTTCCGAACCTATAACTTTGTCAAAATTTTCCGAACCTATAACTTTGTCAAACCAGAACCGATTTTCAAAAGGAAAAGTGCTTTAGTCGTCGCTCGATCTCAATAATTATACTGCATTCATAGCTGGAAATATTTTTTTTTTTTTTTTTGGAAAGTCACGTCAAAACTTTCCGAAACTATAACTTTTTCAGAACTTTTCGAACTTATAAATTTTTTTTAAAACTTTCCGAACCTAAAACTTTTTCAAAACTAAACTGATATTCAAAAGGAAAGGCGTTTTATTCGTGGCTCGATCTCAATAATTAAACTGCATTCATTGTGGGAAATGTTTTTTTTTCGAAATTCATGTCAACATTTTCCGAACTTATAACTTGTTTTAAAACTTTCCGAAAGCCACGAATTCATTGTTGGAAATGTTTTTTTTTTATTAGAAAATCTTGTTAAAACTT